>DF237089.1:3117-90107 GCA_000708835.1 Klebsormidium nitens | reverse complement strand
GGAAACAAGACACTCATCTTTCGCGAAAGCTCGTCTGTCACGAAGTCGAGCTCCCGGTCTGAAGAATAGGCGGCGCTGGCTGAAACGACTGCCGCCGTTGAGTCACTGGTGGCATGGGACGCTACTTGCTCTGGAAGGTTGGAAAGCAGAAGTATTCGAGAGACTGTATGCTCGGAGACTTGAAATGCAGATGAGCCGCGAGTATCTGGTGAGCTCGAAATTGGTAAATCAGGACTAGGGGCTGGCTTAAGGGGGGCTGATTCGACAACCAAAAACTCAAGTTCGTCGCGACGGGATGGCAAAGCGTCGGATCTTATGTACATTTTGCGACTCAGCCGCGATCTGCCACAAAGAAATGGCTGTTGCGCAAACTGAACATATATCACCTCTTTGGTCGAAGTCCTGATCTTGTTTTCATCCGAGTACAGGGCCTCGGCAACGACTTTGACTACTTGGTACCAACTCAAGTAAAGCTGGGCGCCTTAGAAGATCCGGAAGTTCGAGTAGTACAGATTGCATGCGGTTTCCAGCATACAGCAGCTATTTTAGCTAGGCGTTAAGTTAGATACATTCTTATTTCAAGTGCTTGTTGCTCCAACCTCTGATCACCGGGGATGTGAGCGAGAGATTCTCGCGCCGAATGTAACAAGGGTAGCTACAACAAGCTGAAACGAGATTGACTGTCAAAGGTCTGTAGCTGACGCTATGTCTTAGCCTGGGACAACGCTAGTTACCAATCCATATTTTAACCATGGCAAAGCGAACTTGGCGAGCGTTTCGAATATCGAGACTTGGAGGTGTCCCAACGCAGAATCAGCGAGCCGCACTTTCGCTTTTCAGGGGCTGTAGAATTATTTGGAGTTACAAGCAAAAAGTCGCATCTTATACGGAGCTTCCGCTGCACTATTATACGAACATAGAAATCAAAGTTGGCGGCCTGATAAGTACGGTGCGTGCCGGTCGGACTTGTCGATCGGCGCCCGGCTCATCGTTAGCCTGCATGATCTGCAGTCCGTTCGAGCATGCGGCGGCAGTCATCAGGGTAAGTGCGGCTCCTGTGTAACAATTAACTTCGTCATCATTGGAACGCATTACACCGTCGATTGCGCAGTGCATATGCAGTCACAGGCTAGCTTCAGCCGGCCTGTTTATGCGTCTGGACAATTTATCTATGGTTCACGACCCTACCGTCCAATAGGTCTCACGCACAATATCGCCAGTATACCATATTACAATGATATGGTTCGCGTAATTATAGCAATTATATAGCCAATGGTCGCAGGTCGCATGCGACTAGTCCAATCATGCAAAGTCAAGCTAGCTAGCATGATGATATATATCGCGTGCCACAACACCTCGATCACACAGATGCCAATGATGGGCACATATGTGGATGGAAGCAGCGGGCAGCCTGCGCTAGAGCTTTGGAGAGTTCGGTATAACGTGCTAACGCAAATACTATGATATCTACGTGTTGAAGCAACCGTCACTTACAGAGTGCCGATGGGGCGGCAGCTAGAACAGTCTCGCAACGAGACAACCTGGAAAAGCATCCGCCACGTCTGAAGCCGCAGCCAAATGTTGTCCCCTATGATTTCCGGTGTTCACGATTGTTGAGATGGCCAGGTCATACAGAAATGTGTGTAGTTGTGCCGCTCGACAGGAGATGCTTGACGACAAGCAACAACCATCGTTGACCTTGCTTAGTTGGATAATATGGAGTGACCGGACCTTACCACCTTGTTCGCTCATTCGATCGAAATTAACGAGCCTTGTTCGAAGTGGTGCTCATGTTACATGCTTCTATCTCAATGCATACGCGACTGTACGTTCTTGATCAAATATGTACAGGACTCCATTGACACCCCACAGCTCTGCACTTGGAAGCGCCTTTATCCTCGCGACGTACGTACCTTCTATATGTGTGCATAGCGTCTCATACCTGGGCCCAGCAGTGTGCAACTAGTTGAAGTCGTCGCCTTCCTCGATAAGCGTGTCGATGTCGTAGCCATGGTCGTGAATACTCGACACCCGCCGACCGACTGGCCCCGTCTGGGGCTCCCAACGCGCAATGTACCCGTCCCAGCTCGAACTGCGGGGGACGAAAAGCAGAGGGTCTGAGAAGGAGTGATCTCTGCGCTTATTTTTGCTGGCTTGGATTGCAATCCACGTTTGAGCCAACAGCTAGATTATTGTATAGCGGTCTTATTACCCAGACATGTTTAAGAGCAATCGAAAACTTGGTCCGTGACTAAGGGCGTTGCCGTAGGAGTCTCTTCAAATCTCGTCTGGTGAAAGACTCAAAACCCCTGAAAAGAGAAGAGAACGTCCGCTACTCCATCTCTGCATGAAGGAGGAATCGCATCTGCAGATTTCCAATTCAAAAAGTGCGCAAGTAACAGCTGCTCGGCCGTACCTGGTCATCATTGGCAGCGTAGGGTGCCAGCTGCAGTCTCGTACGGCTGCCACGTGGTACTGCATCTTCGACACCACCTGCCCCGTGAGCTGCACCGCAGTGGAAGAGGGGTCAGGCGGCGCGCAGGAGTTTGAAAGGCTTGGGGGATGGCGCTGAATGGTGTCTATCGTTCAAGTCCATAGATGGGCGCTCAAGATGTGGCTCTTTCCTTTTGCCGGAACCCTTTGCGAAACCGTGTCCAAACGCGACTGAGCTGCCCAGATCTTATTTCGAACACCGTAACCTTCAACGATCCGCCGCGAGTAAACGGGGGTGCCAAACGGTACAGGGGCTAATCTGACCGCTGGCACTCAATCGATTCACCACCCACTTGTAGAGTGCAGTCAATGTGCATGGCAAAACAGCCAGACGCTGCTAGGGCTGCCTTGACATGAGTATTGAGAAGTAAAGAATCTGTTCTGGGCTAAAAGTCTTTCCAGAAGGTTGTGACAACAAATAGCTGGAGTTAAAAAATCATCTCGGACCAGAGTAGCCCTTCACAATTCAGTTCTGAGTGCCGGCCGAATGCTCGAGAGAAAAGAAAGCTTGCTCGCCATATCAAACCCGTTTCGGCAAGATTGTTGCCCAAAAGCGGCAGAAAGAGGCAGAAAGAAGGGAAAAGACAAGTGTGCATATGTGACGTCTTTATGCTAGCAAGCGGAATATAGAGTCCTCAGGCCCTCAGGATCAATAAGGCAATGATCCAAACGGAATGTGCTGATTCTCGAAGCTGCACTTACGACGTCATAGATGAAGATGCTGCCATCGTAAGATCCCGTGTAGATGTACCGCTGCCCCGTCCTGCACACAAGCGCAATGCACAGTGTGACCCCTGCGCTAACTGAGCCCAACTGTCCAGACCATGTCAAAGCCTGTAGGTTTCGAAAAGCTGAACAATAAGAAGTCAACGATGCAAGTACGAACCCATTCAATGAGAGGACATAGGCAAGACCAAAAGACAAGGGGCACAACCAGGAAGAAAATCTACAAGACAAGAGACGGGGCTGCTCACGTGTGCGCGGGCGAGAAGTAGGCCCGGATCAGCGTCTGCAGCACCTTGTGGCCGCGGTAAGTCATGAGTGACGTGTCGTGGGGGTGCCGGATGTTCTTGCCGCTCCCCGGGTAGTCCATCCACCGGTAGTCCCACCGGAACTGCCGGTACTGCGCCGGGGGGGTGCTGCACCCGGGCAAGGGAGGGGGGGTCAGCACAGAAGTTTGGAATGCAGCGTGGGAGCCCCCTTGCAAGATTAAACGGCTTTCGAGACCTTGCGCATAATGTCTCAGCGAGCCGGGGTGTCTGCAGAGACGTTATGGCTTGAAGATGGGATACGACTTCACTCTTGCTCATAATCAAAGGCGATTTGAGGATCGTCTGTGCTCTTGCATCGCAGTGCATGGTCCTGGCCTCAAACGACGAACAGCCAGCCTTCCTGCAAGCGGATTTAGATACTCCACGCTGACGTCATGATTACAGCCACCGTCTACTTCGAAGCAATCAGGACGGCAAAAGCTGCACCCCGATCAGCCAGTTGTATCAGGAGACCCTTTCTTCAAGTGCCAATCCCAGCACATTACCCTTTCCGACTGATACCTGATCTCTGAGAAGTCAATCCAAGAATTGGGTTTAAAGACTTCTTGATGCCTCCTGGAACCAGAGAAAGTGAAGGGACTTGAAGTTCCGCCGACTTGGCAACAGACTTTCCCTGGTTTATAAGAGTTGCACATGGGCAGTTCGAGCAGTCGAATATTAGGCGTGTCGCGCTCACTCGGCGTGCGTCTTGGCGTCCACCATTTTGCGCATGTCCCACAGCTTGATGCACTGGTCCTTGGCGTTGGTGATGAGGTACCGCCCGTCGCCGCGGCTGTCGATGTGCGTCAGCCCCTCCACGTGGCCCACTAGAACGCCCACCGGGGAGCCCTTCTTGCCGTCGCGCTTCAGCACCCGCCGGTCCCACACCTGGCGTGCATTACCACAAGCATCTTGGAGACGTCCGAGATTGGTATATCCTCGATGGTGTGTATTAAGAATGCAAATATGACTGGTGAAGCATTTGATGAGATGACCGCGCTGATTTGATCAGACTACCTAGTGTCACGATGTCATTGTGGGAGCGAAGCGATATTTAAGCGCCTTTGACAACCCTGAGAAGCCACCACAAAGTCGAACCTAAGCAAGGAGTATGCTAGGAAGAGCGGATCAGCAGAGCAGGGACTGCGTCGTTAGAACGTCCAGTACTTATCGGATGACCAAATCAAAGTCGAACTGCGCGAATTTCGCTTCCATGGACCCAAGAAAGACATGTAGATATGTATGACGTCAAGCTCGACAAGTCCCATTTTGTAATGGCAGATGACAAGTACAACCTCTTCCGTCGCTCGTCACGTAACTTGCGACCGTCTACGGTTTTGGTTTGTGGTGGCGAGGTTGCTTGGCAACAAGACGTTACTTTCCAAAGTGCACTAGACAAAGGCTGACATCCAGTTGAGGGGAGGCGCACCTTGCAGAGCTTGTCGTCACTCCCGGAGAGGATCACGTTCGAAGTTTCGTCCGCAAACGCCACAGCGTTTACATCGTCCTGCCAAAAGAGCAGGATAAGCACATCGTCATTTTCACCGTAGAAGCCGTCATTTGAGTAAAAGTGCTCCTCTGTCCTGGGAGTCCAAACTTCTCAAACCAGCTTCAAGAATGAACGACCGATCGTTGTCGGAAGGACCATAAGATGGTAATCCTTTATCGACGTTATACGAGCTGCCGACACAACCAACCTAACCGCAGTGGTAATTTCTAATAAGGATTCGTTGGTCCCCGCATTACTACACAACATCCGCATGTAGCTCAGCGATTTCGCATGCTTCAAGCCCTACCTCATGCGCCTTGCACTTGAGGGTCGGCCTATTTGCCTCCACATCATAGAGGTACAAGGAGGAATCGCTGCTCCCCGCAACGATCTCTCGCCCATCGGTCGAGAACTGGAGCGACCACAACCCAAATACGCGGCTTGCCCCTGTGCCAGCAAAGTTGAGGGGCTCATGTATCTCCTGCAAGCAACAAAGGAGCTCGGTGACTTCTCGAATGTAAGAAGCGGAAATTATGCTGAGGAACAGCCTGGAACCAGCTTTGGCGGGACATCTTGAGGCAAAACCCGTAGCAAGAACGGAATTGAGCGCGAGAGACGTCCCTCGGTGAGGAGCTCATACGTCAAGCTAGCCAGTCGTGACCAGCATAGCGAGCCTTGCTACAGATGGCCCGGCTGGAAGAAATGCTGGTCGAAAGAGCAAACCTAGGTACATGAAGACAGGTCGTGCCAATCACCTTCACAGCCGAGACTGGCACTTGAAACCAGGGAAAGGCGTCCTTACATTCACGTTTGCAATTGACTCCACCCCGTTGTCCCCAGGGCCAATGCCCACCAAGTGCACGGTGGGCGTGATCGACGAGTATACCTGAACACGGCCCGATAAGGGGCAAAAAGGGGCTTGAGTCGGTCGCAAATTCAGGCGCTACGGCGAGGACCCAGCCGAGCAGTCCTGCGCAAAGCCCATCAGAGCACACAGGTGCTTGTCAACTGAGTCAAACAAGTGGGCCTCTCCACATATCATTGGTAAAGAGAAATAAAAAGATAGTGAAACCAAACCTAGTTAACTAAGAATACCAAGCGTCCGTAATATTGTGCTATATTATGCCCGTCCAACTGTAGGTTGACTGTCAAGTGCAGAGGGAATAGCTGACCAGGAACTTCTGGTCGGGTGAGAGGGCAGTGTCGGTAACAGTCCAGCGCAGGTCCTTGCAGTTGATGTCCTTGCGCAGCGCCCAGCCCCGGTCCACCTGGTACACGCGTATCCTCCGGTCCTGCGCACCACAATATGGCCCCCATGTTAGATGTGGCGATCCCAAGTTGCCAAGATCAGCTGAAGAGCCTGCTTCGCTTCTGGTGGGATACATCGACGCGCAAGCCAGGTGATAGCACTGATTCTTTCAAATTACCACATTGAAGCCACTGCTCCTTTCAAACCCTGGAGGTATAACTTGCGGGCTTTTGTCTCGTTTAGACCTGTTTGTGGCCACCCAACACAAGACAATCATAGATAGCAGATCAAAGCCTACAGCGGTGGAATCTGAAAGACCACCAAAACTCTTGTAAGCAACCAAGACTAGGTCGGCATCACTCACCTGGAACCCTGCCACAAACATTGACCCGTCCTGCGAGAATTGCCCAATGTAGGCCCTGCTGCGCATGAAGTCGACCTTGTCGGGGCCACCGTTTGGCAAATAGCGGTGCGCCACCTGGCACCTCTCGGCTGCCGAGAACGCCCCCCGCCCCGTCAGATTCTGCTGCCGGCCAGTCAGCATGTGCCAAGTGTTGAGCTGCCACAAGAGGGAGGGTACGCTCAGCCTTGAGACACCGTTCAGGCACCGCGAATGCTTGAAACCCCATACATTACGACCGTTGGGTGGGGAGCTTCCAACCATTTTTTGATACCCGTGCAAAACTTCCGCAGGGTCAAAATGTGCCCCGAACACCATCTTGAAAGAGTCAGAGCGGGAAGGGGCTAAGTGTCACTTCCTTAAATCATGTTCCCACTGCTGCACAAACGAGCGGGTCTTGGAACTCTTAGTCAGACAGGTTGAGTCCACAGATTGCTCTGAACTGGCCTTTCTTGGGGCTAAGAAGCCTGCCAACAAACACCATCTAAGCATACTCCAAAGCGCCACACTCAGGAACCCCAAGACAATGCAACTTCTTTTGAGGTCTTTAAGCACTTCAAAGACCGCAAAATAATCGCTCATAGAAACCGGCCAGCCATTTATGAGACGAAGAATAACGCTTAGGTACCACAATGCCTCTGTTTCTGCATGTCATTGCTCCACTTCCCTTGATTGTCAGACTTTCTGAAGCTGGACACATTGCCCGGCCACCACCCAGGAACCCGAAGAATACCTAGCCCGTTCACACGACGAAACATGTGCAACCCCCGCACCAACCCTAAACGAGCGTTCACCTTTTTAGTGCCCCCCTGCTGGTCCCTTGCGATGTTCCAGAGCCATGCAGCAAAGGGGGAGGGCGCCGTCTTCATGCGCGTCTCGTCCGCCAGGACATGGTCCAGCGGCGCTGTCTCAGGACTCAGATCTTCCAAGTGGTCATTACGGCCATCCTCCAGCACCTCGTCATCGTCATACTCGTCTTCGTCCTCCTCTTCGCCCTCCTCAATTTCCTCGCCCTCTTCGTCGTCCGGCTCAAAACTATCATCATCGTCGTCCTCCTCATAGCCCACCAGGTGGTCCAGAATGAGGTCTGCCGCCACTGCATTGAAGAAATGTGCCCGCTGAGGCATGCAGGAAAGTACACAAGGTTCGGCATTATCCATTCTACGCTGCAACCCTGCCATGGTATCCACAGTTGCTGGCGATCAGCATCAAAACATTTTCAGAGCACAAACATGGCACTGAACTGAGGGTTTCAATGCATGGCAGAGGCCCCACCTTGGACGTCCATGTCGTCCTCGGGGTTGTACTCGGTGTCCGAAGTGCCACCCTCGGAGCTAGCCGCGAGCTCCTCTAGTTCTCCCTCTGTTGCGTCCCCTGCATGCTGGTCCTCCGTGCCACTGTCAGACACCGCATCTTCATACTCTGAACTATGCGAAACAGACTCTCCATGTCGACTCCCCGCGCATCTTGTGCCATTTGCATCCCCACTAGACACTGCAGCCTCTCCCGCTTCCTCTGTACGACTGCACACTCCTGTTGCAGGGACCTCCCGGGGCTCGTCAGCATTCTCCGAGCTTGCGGCCACCTCCCCGGAGGACTTGGGTTGTGGCACGAGGCGCGAACCCATCACCCTTCCTGGGATCGTCAGGATCTACGTGAGTGAGCAACCAACGAGAACTCCGATGTGATGCTGCTGAGGTCTGAAGGGTACTACTTACCAGCAATCTTTCCTGAGCACTGGCGCGTAACCCAATGGCAAAGCCAATGAGGAAACTTTCTTTCCCAGGCCCTCGCCAGCTTTTGCCATTGGCTCGAACGCTCAGGTCTACGGTGTACCTACATTCTGAGCATTCTCCCCGGACCGCAGATCTGACCAAATGGATTTAGGCGGTACGTATGTCTGGTGATCGGGACATGTAGAAGCAACTTACAACCATCTACATTGGATCTCTGACGGATCCGACGGTGCAAAAGGACTCAGAGATGATTGGAGCCCCAGCATCTAATTTCGTGAATGCTACTTCATGGAGTCTGGTTTGTGCCACGAGAAGAGAAGCTTTTCAGTAGGAAAATAGTGCTCACTGCTGGGGCGCCCTGAAGTCGGAACGCCGTTGCTCAGTTTTTTGTACGTTGGGTGCGGACGGATAGGAGGGCCACAGGAGGTTGATCAATTAACCCGCCGCTCTAGCCTTGAATTAGGTGGGCGGTGGTGGGATCATATTGGCGTAGCCTCCCGTGGATTTGGGACGTGCATGCACAATGTCCGCCAGGTCGATGCTCCGGAATATCTTGCAGAACGGGGCCGTTCAAAATGCTTTGCGGCAGAATGTGTCGGTAGTTGCTTCGAATGGGGCCAATCTGGTGCAGCATAGGATTGCAACAAATAGTGTTGTGCTAGAATCTGGTCTGAAATGTGCAGTGGCGGAGTATGGATTCGCATCCAGGGGCTTTACTGCTTGGCATGGACCCTTGCTCGCTGATGGTAAGCTCATTATAATCCTCCACAAGCTGCGCATGCTGGTTTGCGGTTCGATCAAGTGTTCGGTTGGACAACCCCTGAGGTCCAAGTGATATCGGATCGCAAGTCTTCTTAGTACACAGATCGTAGCTCTTCTTGCTGGTTTGAGATCAAAATGGTCCCTTGGTAATGGTCGCACTCTTCCCTAGCCTACATTATGATCGTAGATGAGACTTAAAAGGCGAGACTGCTGCTTGTCTACAGCTGACATTCTGGCACCATCAAATAACCCGCGGCCTGGCCAGATGGTCACCAGTGTATATGCACCTCTCTTGCATTTGCAAAGGAGCAATATGTTTTGACTTATAGTAATTGTTCACATCACGACGTACAGAGTGATTTCGCTGTCTTCTCTATCTGCCTTTGTAAGACTGGAATGCCTTCATTGAGCCAGCAATTTCCTTCCATCTTTTTTGGCCAACGCTTCTGATTGCAAAACACCGAACCTTTGTAAAATGGAAAGGGAGGATTGATTATACAAAAAGGACGATTATGTCCTTGCTATGCAGATAAGATAGTCGAATCTCTGGGCAACGCAACTGGACTGGAAAGAGAAGAGCTGGAAGCCGAGATGGAGGTATGAATTGCCAACACCTTCTCTCAAGCAATCAGCTTTCATGTTTGAAGTCTTGGTCGTGTGCTTGAAAAATGGGCTTGAAAAGTGCAATCTATCATCAATAAGGATCTGACCGTGAGAATCGATTGGGCAAGGTGAGACAAACACCAAGGAACTATCTCTGATGAGTTGATGTATCTTGGGCATCCTAAATTTATATTTGTTCCTTGGTGCCCTTTGGCCAAGATATTTTAATATTAACCTGTTGACCCAGTGCAGCCAACGAACTGATTGCCTTTGATTGCATTGACCGCAATATGGCAAGTTGATATAAGTGGAATTATATCTGCAGGGCAAGTCAAGGTTCGAGACTGCTCCACCAACCGGACCCTTTGGTACCAAGGTATGGCCTTCTTGAAACTTGCACATCTTGCTTCTTGACCTGTTTAGCATCATTATGATCAGCCGTATAGTTCCTATACGAAGGCGATCTTTGCTTGTGGCTGCTGAAAGTGAACAAAACAATTCATTGAATGTGAGTTACTTGCAAAGCAAGGTTTATCAGGGATTGAGATGCTAACGCAGGCACTTCAGTCAGGGGACAAGCTTTGTTTTTGTTGCACCCAATGGCTTCGAGAAGGTCAAGAGTCTCTCGATGACTTTGTGTATTTCCAGTTGCCCTTGCTTGGCTGCAGCCCTTGCTTGGCTTGCAGCAGAGAATCAGTCTTGCACATTTATTGAAGCGGGCTTCGTGCAGAAATGGCTGAAGCTCTGCAGTCTGAAATATTTGAAGATCTGAGTCCAATGCCGCAAGACTGTGTTAGCTGATGATCCTTCTTTGGTGGACAGGAAGCCCCTGCAATTGTGGAGTCACACTTTGATGAACGGATTGTCGGTTGCCCTGGTGGAGTGGGGGGTAAGCTCGCCAATTCTGCCTCTTTGGATCAATGGCCAGAGATGTTAAAAAACTGCAGGCGTACAAGATGCATCGCTTCAGGCCAAACTGTGAGGATGCGTGAAATTAAGCAGATGCTAAGTGCAATCGGTTCAGCGACAAATTGACTTTGTGGAATCACTTACTCACGTCTTAAGTTGTTGTCATCTCGCACGTGCAATCTGACCAGTATTCAAGGCTAAAGTGTCAGGAGAATGAGCTTGACAGGATTGTGATCTTCAACTGGTCCTTTGATTCTCACCTTCAACTTGTTAAAGCTATTTCTTGGTTAAGTTGAGCTGTACCTCGCTTTCGCTCAGTTCTTTCACGCTTGCATTCAAAGCTATGAAGGAAGAAGTAACAGACTGTCCACCTTTATGTGCAGATGATGAACATGATGTCCTGTGGTTCCATTTGAAGAAAGACGAGACCTTCGAGTGTCCTGTTTGCACGCAAGTCTTCCAGGTAAGCAGCGTGTGTGCAAGGAAGAGCTCTTGGATGCTTTGATGCAGTAGGTCTCTTTCACTTGATTGCAATGCTCCTTTATATGCAGTATCTTGTTCCAGGTTCCTTTCAAGCGTTTCTTATGTCAAGCAACATTCTTTTGACTGTTTGCAGCTTAAGGTCATTGGGCCCGGCGGACCCCCTGATGGTCATCATTGACCAGGCATCCGACAAGGCACCTCATACAATGCGTCAAGTTAGCTCATGAGGACGAGCCTAACAGTAGGCCAACGGTCAAATTGCTTCTGCATGAGCTCAGTGTGTACCTTTCTATGCCGACCACCACCATGAACAATCCTGGTCACAACGAGACCATGGACAGCACTCGAGACGTTTACTATGTCGGTTACTTTCAATATTTGTAAGCTAACAGCCAGTGAATTCACACTTGACATGGGGTCGATCACTTTCAAGGGTTGCCAAGAAGGCCCTATCCTTCGATCCGAGCAGGATATTCTGCATGTCACTTTGCAGTCAAGGGCGAGCCTACTAAGGACACTTCATGTCGTATTATGCATCCAGAACGTGTTTTTGAACTCGAACCAAGAAGGGCTTGCCAACGCTTCACGATTTGCGTTTAAGGTTCGTCGTCACATTTGCCGTTGGTCAAAATTGCTGTGCATCCAGGAGAAATCAAGTTGAAGACACATGTCGAAGACGAAGGTAGGTAGCCGTGAGTTCATGGCATCACAATGGGGCAGGGAGTCGGGAATCAATACTATAATTCTGAGACTGAGTGGCAGGCTACAGCCTGGGCCCTGAACAAAGAGGAAATGGGCCGGTCCGATCTCGGATATGTTTTCGAATTTTCAACCAATGATATTACTTCCCCTCGCACGTGGGTTGAATTCAGCCACATGGATATTTTAACCGGGCGCAGGGCGCCGGGCAAGGACTCAGGAGTCAGGACTTCCTTTCTCATGGGTTTTAATTTGTCCCGGCCAGCCAGCTCTCGGCACCCCCCCGGCTCTGTCTGCTCGGTAGTCGGTAGTTGGCTTTACCGGCCGGCTGAGCGCGCCAGCGGCCAAATGCCTGCCTTCTTTGCCGGCCAACCAGCCGGCGGGGTGCCTTCGGCACCGGCCGGGGTCCTGTCTGGCCGGCCACCTGGGAGGGCGGGTGTGGAGAATAGCGTCCAAAATTCCTGATCTCAGGAACCTTTCCCGATCTCGGGACCGGCAACACCTGTAGATGTACCGTACGACTCCGCCGGTCCCGGAAAAAGAATCTAAGCCCTTAGGTTTGCTTTGAACTTGCATCGAACGGTTCCGATCGTATTCCGACTTTCACCGGGCGGCCGAGTGAAATTCGCAGACATTGTAAGAGGGGTTACACAACAGGGGAGAGCTGAACCCCCGGCGGTTGTTTCCTCAGATCCGGAATGTCCTGACTGAGGCTGAGATCCGGAACCTGAGATCAAGTTCTGTACGCTATTCTCCACACCCGCCCTCCCTGGAGGTCCGGCTGTGGGATCGAAACTCTGCGGGATAGTAATAATTAGGTATAGTCCTCCCGAGGCTGTCGGTGCAAACTGCAAAAGGCTGGTGCACACTGCAGAGGAGGTGGAACTCGGGAATCTCGGGAGTGGAATGGCCACCCGGTTGTAGGTACTCGTGTATGCTGCATGCACTCTTCGCCCTGCAGGCTGCCCATGATGCTCGGCACGTCTACCTACAGGAGATGGCATGAAACAAGGCGGCGGATGAGCTGAAAACTATGGTACTCGAGTCCATCAATGCTGGCGAGAGAAGTCAACATCAATGCTGGCAATCCCCCTCACGCTGCACCAGAGGGCCAAAAGGTCTGCCTGTCCTGTATTTGAGGTCTGGCAGTGGCAGTCTTGATGTGGATGAATGTTGACCTGGTGAAGACTCGACGGTTCAAGGTGAATGTGCCTCCCACTTTGGCCTTGTAGACCAATTCCATGAAAAGAGTGTGGGAAGGATCTTGGTAGCTTCTTGTCAAGCATGTGTGCTATCAATGTCACACCACATTTCAGCGCAAGGGGATGCCAGCAACTTCAGAAACTTCAAAAAGCTGTTTGGTGCACTTTGGGGTCACTTCACCTTGAAGTTGGCTGAAAGTGACATGACTAGCTTGCAAATGAGCATGGAGTATTTGATGCACATGCAACAGCGGGCAGCATACTAAGTAGTGATGATGTGACACACTGTCTAGAAAATGGTGGTGCACTCAGGTGGTGCAACCAATGGCAGTTAAGAAAATTCAAATGCAAAGTTGCTTTCCAACCTAAGAAGAAAGTGGTCACCCTGGGCCTCAGCCTGCTTCCATACCACTAGAAGCTTTGGGTGGGTCGCTTTCAAATCAGGGGCTAAATCAATCTGCAATATGTGTGCGAACTCCATCTCCAATGAACGTGCTCCCACAACAGCAGCAGCAGGGAGCAACCTTTCGGCTAGCAATCGCTCTCCGCAGGACAAGTAAGGGCTTCAAGCTGAGGGTACTAAGACAAAAAATCTCTCTGTGAATGACATCCAAGTCTGGCAGACCTTTCCATTTGTAGATTTGAAAACATCCTCTTCAAGCTTTTGTTCAATCTGTACGCAGGCTTGCGAATCGACCGCTCAGATTCCCACCATATGACACGGGCGACGGCACCAAAGTTTGAGGAGAGGCCTGAATGCAGAGAAGCGGTGGGCGCCCTTCGAGAGCCCGGGGTCTCCCAGGCAGCCATCCTGGACTGCCTGGATACTTTGTACTCTGTGAGTAGAAAGGAAGCTCGCTGACACCCTTTGATGACTGGCACACGTTGGATACTCTGTCTCTTGTTACATGATTAGTTGTTTTTCAGTGCGAAGAAGACCTGTGGAGCTGTTTCTGTTCGAGGTTTTGTTACTTTCACTAGGTATCCAAATCAAAACTCAAAGCCCTGCAATCTGCCAGTGGTTGAACGTCTCTCCTTATCATCTGCCTAATGTTGCAGGCGATTTGCCCTAACCTCAGACTAAGAACGCGTCTAGATCGCAGGATACGTGCAGTCATGGTAAGAGACATTTTCTTTCAGCTGAAAGGTTATTATGCACATAGTAGCTGCATCCTGAACGGAGACCGCGAGGATAATTTCCACATTCAAATTGGCAGGGACTTGATTGCCAGCATATCTAACTCAGCACTATTTTGGTCCACAGCAATATGGCCGGGAGGAGGCATGGACGACAATCAAGGCCCAGAACTACAAGAAAGTAAGGGAGCTTTTGGAGGGCAAGCAATCAAAGAAGGCCAAGCTCATGGATACGGATGGGGCCAAGAGTGGTCCCAGCGAGGCGCAGCTGGCAGAGGCGGAGGTGCTGTGCGACCTTATGGCAGTCCCATTGGAGTATTTGCGCCGTGTACTCGCAGAGATATATCAGGTGAATGGACTGTAGAACCGGACGTTCTTCGTTTCCTTGAGCGTAGGAGGGCAAGATTCTGGTCTGATCTTGATGAAGCCAACAAAAAGTGCTTTCTTCCCCGGAAGGATCCTGGCAATCACTGCAAGGGTCTCAAGTTTGCGTGGGCCTCAACCAGCATCTACACACGCACTAGCCAATCAACCACCTAAGGCTCATTACAATTGTTCGGTGCAGCCCCAATCTGTTTGGACTGGCAACCAACTTGGCAAAGGCTGACGTTGTTGCAACTTGTCGATCTGTTGTTCCAGAACTATGGAGGCCTGCCTGGGGTGTGGGATCTCATCAAGGGCAGTGATCAGGACCCAGACGGCCTTTGGGCTGAGGTCATCAAGTACATTGATCAGGACCCAACTCGACCCAGCCCTCCCGCACAAGTTTCGTTTGGTAAGTGATTCCTGCCGGTTTGCCTGTTGGTAGCCTCTCTTAAGCACATTGAGTGGCAGCAAAGGAGCCATGCACTCGATGCTCGAAACTTGAGGAAAGTTCAACTTTAATTCCAGGCCCTGTGAAGCAGCATGAAGCAGGAATTATTGATTTCCTGGGCCCTTTTGTATAGTCGTGCTTTCGCTGTGCTGAGGCTCTACATCGGTCGTACTTATGTTGTGTATTGGAGGTGCCTTGAACCTCAATTATGTCCCATGCAGAACTGCCATTCGACTGGCCGCCTCAGCCCAGCGGTGGATCCGTTCCTTCCAGGGGTACAACCAGCCCCAGGCGCCCCACCCATTCCGAAACCGGCAATCATCCTGAACGCTCTTCCAGTCACTCTTCCGCGGAACCGCTCAAACGAGCTGCTAGACCCCTCTCGCCCCGGGGTCACACAAACGGGCTGCACAGAAAGGGCGGTCTGCCAGAACCGGTACCAAGTGCGACTCCTGACCAGCAGGCTGTGATTGATGACGTCACCCGACAGGCGGCGCGCATAGTGTCCCCTCACGGCCTCCGGTCCCCCCACCTGTCCGACATAGTCTCTCCGTCCTTGCGGGGCGAACCAGCCCTCCCCTCTCACCCTCCAGATCCCCAGTCGTCAAATGGCCCCCTGCTAGACAGCACACCGAACTCGGTCGGGGCCACCTCGGGAAGATGGGAGAAACACCGGCGGGGCGCCCAGTTGCTGGAGTCGACGAGCAGCCTCCCGCAGCACGCGTCGCTAGTGAAGAAGAGCCAGGAAGCCACGGAGGAATCGCAGCGGAAGCGGAGGCGCGCGCTCGAGCACCAAGCGGAGCTGCCCGCGAAAGCGGGCGCATTGCGGCCGGGTCAGCAGAGCGTGGATGGGGCTGCGTCTGCGGACGTGCCAGAAAGAAGAGAAGGTAGCGGGGCAGAGAAGGCTTTTGATAAAGCGGGCGCCGGCCCGCAGGCAGTGTCAGCAGGGGGCTCAAAACGGATGGAAGTGGAGCGCGATGTATGTGGTAACTCTGCGGGGCTGCGGAGCCCAACAAGAGGCCCGGAGGGGTCCCGAGGCGGAGCGCTAGAGCAGGCGCTGAAAAAACTGCACGAAGTAGGGTCGAGCCAACCTGGAGGGTTGGAAAGACCCGGTTACAACGGGGGGCAGCAAGCGGGTGTCGAAAGAGGAGGCGCCACCTTGGGGGAGCCCTTTCTTGGAGGTAGGAATGAAGCCGACGACTCGGTTGCACTGAGAAGGGAGGGCTTGTCGTTAGAAAATAGGAAGGCGGACGGTTTAGAATCCGCCGCTCACAGGGGAGGAGAGCTCAGTCGTAAAGTAGCTAACGGGGAAGTTATGTTACAGAGAAAATCAGAGGAGCAGCCTTTGGGGGTGAGAGCGGGTTCTGTTGAAAGCAATGCGCTTTTGAGTCGGGAGAACCACGCCCTTGCCCCGGCACAGGAGGCCAGAGGAGCGGACGCGGGTGAAGGAAGCGGGTTCGGCATGGAGGAGGAGGGAGGAAGGAGGAAGCTGAAGCGGATCCGGAAAGTAGGGGAGACAACGCCGGCAGTACGTACGACGGTTATGGTGGAAAGAGAGATCAAGCCGGCAGAAAAGCGCTTCGTTGAAAAGCAGAGCGGTCGGGAAGCGGGGGATAAGGGCTATGGAGGAGACGAGAAAGGCGCGGTGGGAGTCGGGATTGAAGAACCAGCGAAAGCCAACAAGGAGATCTGGGGTCCGGGGATGGAGTCGAAGCCGCGCACCAGCAAGCACAAGAGCCTGAACGCGATAGTCAAGGCGTCGGACAAAAAAAAGCGCGACGAGAAGAAGGGGCCGCATAAAGCAGGCAGGGTGGAAGAGAGACGGGCGGCGCCTTTAGCAGATGTGAGGTGCATTGCAATCAAGGATGAAGGCGTCGAGCGTGGAACGGGTGTGCATGCAACTGGTGACAACGGCCTGAAAAAGTGGCAGGGGGGGGTTGGGGCGACTGCTCTTGTGGAGGGGGAGGGCACTGGGGCTGGAGCAGAACGGGTCGTGTCGGAGGACGTTTCCCGGGGGCTGGAAAGGCACAAGATCCGCTGTGTGAACGGGGTAAACGACGAAGGGCTTCCCAAAGGGTTTCGCTACATGCGGGAGTCAAGGGTCTACGAGGTGAGCGCAGCGAGGGTTGGGGTATTTAGTCGTTGCCGCAGCCGTCCAATAGCGAGCTGTCCCTGCGCCTTCAACTGAGCTCTCTGGAGTTTCTCAATGGGGGAGGTTTGCTTTAACGTGCGCGCTGGAAGCTCTCTTCCGAGTCCGCGCACCGAGATCTTGTGTTGACAACCTGCGCAGAGGGCACCCTTGGTGTGTTTCTTTGAAAAGAGAGCAGAGCACTCTTCTTTTACTAAGCCTTTCATTTTGATTTTAACAGGTATTCAAATGCACAAAAACGTTCCGAACCTGCTTTCTGGAAGACGCAAGCTGCCGGATGTCGTCCCGAATACGCGGTTGCCTGCTACAATCAAGGCTCTGTCTTCTTAGCCAAGTCCTTTTTCCTTCCGCTTTTGCTCAAACAGTTGTTAGCTCGGCTGCTTCACGTTTGGCTCCGTATCAAAAACCCCGTCTCGCTCTCTCTCAGGACGCCCAGCCGCATGCTCCGAGCTGCTTGGCCCTGCTACCTGACAACGCGCAGTGCGACTGCGAGGGAAACTGCCTGGATGCCGAAGTCCCCTGCGGCTGCACGGTCGACACGCGCGGATGCTACGCTTATAACAAGAACGGCTGCCTCGACGGCGCCTTCCTCCAGAAACAGGTGGGCTGGTGTGGCGAAGCACGGACGTTTTAATCCTGGCACCCATTTGGTCCTTCCAATTCAACGGTAATTCCGGTTGTTGAAAATTGAGATTTCGCTGTCGACGTGTTCCATGCCTGCTTTCAACCTGTAATAGGTAATCGGGCAAGCAGCTAAACATCTGAAGGATGATCTCTGCCCCGTCCTGCCCCTCTCCTAATGATTGGCTCTCTTTGAAGTCCTCCGGTGGACCCACCAATCGTCCTTCGGTGGCTGCAATCGCTGCCGCTCTGCAGGCTTACCCTAATCCTGATTCTCGTTACAGATGGACATGATGTTCTGTCCCGGCGTCTGCCTCACCCAGAAGGCTAAGGTACGCCCACGCTTTCCATACACGACCAGCTTTTTAATAAAGACGTCACTGGCAGGCGGTCCGTGCAGAACGGTGCTCCCCTTACTTAACGGCAGAGTCGGGAGGCATGTTATTTTTCATATTCTGGCATTCCTGTGCTACGCATTTGGCGCTTCTGCCAATCATCGTACTGCTCGAAGGCATGCGGTTAGGGACGTTAGTGATTTTTGTATTCCCGGAGTCTGACCATGGAGAGTTAATTCTAAAAGCACAACAAGGTTCACGGGCGTCCATTCAGTAGAGAAAGCTTCAAGAGATCAAGAGGCTGGTTTTCCCAGCAACCCAGCAAGTCGGAAATTGTTGACAAACAACAGCGTCCCTTTGACAGTGTAATGCAGACTGAGCAAATTGAGACGGAGCAAGCTATTCTCGTCGGCCAGTGCCACGTCAGCGGGTGGTTGACTGCCTCAGGTCGTATGTGCAGATGAAGCCAGAGGAGCGGCTCACGCAGACTGTGCCCCCCTGTGAGGGCCACCGCATGTTCATCAAGGAGTGCTCCATCAAGTGCCTCTGTCACACCTCGTGCGGCAACCGGGTGGTCCAGCGGGGCATCGCGGTCAAGCTGGAGGTCAGGAATTGTTGTTCTGTTTTCTGACAACACCTTTTTAAGACATGCTGTGGGAGTAGGAGCTGGTTTGTCGCTCGTTTTTCCGTCCGTCTTGGTCTAGACGTTTGTTGCAAAAGATGCCGGATAATTTCAGTGGGCTTTCGTGATCTGGACACGTGGGCTTTCGTATGAGTCTGCCTGCGCAGCAACGCTTTTGGCGTTTTTCTCGGCCCTGCGGTTGTTGAGAAGCTGGCAAATAGCAAGACGATGCGACCCTTCTCCTCCCGGCACCACGCTTCTCTTCGAAGCAGGCTTCCTCTACCGCCCGTTTATCTACGCACATTGCACTACTTCACTGACCGGGACTTTGGATATTGTAGGTCTTTTGGGCGGTGGGCAAAGGGTGGGCCGTGCGGTGCCTACAAGACCTTCCCGCGGGCACTTTCGTCTGCGAGTATGTGGGGGAGATACTAACGACGGACGAACTGGACACGAGAAACCGGGCACTGGGAAACGAGAAGAAGCACTTCCCAACCGAGCTGAATGCGTGCCCGGTCACTGAGGACTGCATCGACAACAAAACGGGGCTGTGCCTGGACGCCACAAAGCTAGGGAACGTCGCCAGGTCGGGCACTCACCGTAACCCACCTTGTTAACCCGTCTTGCGAACCACGCTTGCTTCTTGCACTTCGTGTTCTTTCCCCTGTTTGACGAACTAATATTTAGCGGCAGACTGTGCTTGGAGGAGACTGGCCGGCGTGCTTGCATTCTTCCTAGTCAGGAAGCAACTACGTATGCGTTCTCCGATGCAAGCAACTGAGCAAGTTGCTTTGGCCCGGTTTCCTGGCTGCAGGTTCTTCAACCATCGGTGTGAGGACGCAACGCTGATCGACGTCCCAGTGGAGATCGAGGGGCCGAAACACAACTACTACCATCTCGCATTCTTTACAAACTGCTTCGTGGAGGCCGGGACCGAGCTGACGTGGGACTACGGTCAGCGACGCTGGCACCTCTGCGCTGCGCACGTGCGCCCTCTGTCTTCCATCTCTCGACCGCCGTTGGCAGGGTCGAGTCATGCTGACCACTTTCGCTGCTGACGTTTGGATCTGCAGTGGTTGTTTGCTGTTGGTTCAGGAGGTAGCTTCGTTCTGGTTCACCTGCGCAAGTGCTGTACTTGGTGTCTGCATTTGGTTAGCTCTTGCTGACACCTTCATATCTTGTCTCAGGCATAGACTTCGAAGACGAAAACCATCCTATCAAGGCCTTCGAGTGCCACTGCGGGAGCGCCCTATGCGGGGGAAAGCTGACGGCCATGCAGCCAGGTGCGACGCCACCTACTGTATCTCCGGTTTTGTCTAGTCTAGTTGCAATATGCTTGCTTGGCACTCATGGCTCTTCCCGCTGCATCGCCTTTCGGTTGCAAGTGGGCATGCTGTCCATTTGGCGCGAATGCGGACTGCGGCAACCGCAATGTTGTCAAATATCAGCGTGTCCTTTGCTTGAGACAATGCCTCTCACACAATATCGCCTCTCATTGAAACATTCTCATGTGACAGGCTTGTAGATCTGTAGCCAGGAACGTTTCAACGGAAGATTAGAGTGGTGACAAGGATCACGTCGGAGCGACCTCTATACTGGTACTGGCGGACGCCTCGTGATGCCCGGGTGTCAAGCAGGTGTATATAACGAGATCCCTCCATCGATCTGTAGAGCGCTGCCTCTGGGAAGGCACAGTGCATAGGATTCAGATTACACGGAGTCGAAATGCTCTCAATGGTCTTGTCAAGGTGCGTCGCTTTTATATTGGGCTTTGAATTGATCAGTCGCGCACAGCCTATTAAGACCCTCTTTGTTTTTGAGGTCTGAAGTGAAGGTCGACATGCGCGCCTCCTTCCATAACGAGAGAGCTACAGAGTCCTCAAGCAAGCTTCAAGTTAGTGCCACCGGCTGAGGTTGATCGTGTTGTCTAAGGCATTGTTGGATGTTGCATTGATCCAACATGGGAAATGCCACGGTATGTAGGCACCAAAGATGGGGTTACATTGCCACGTATCACAACCTGCCCTTGCATCATGACCTCTGATAACTTGCGCACGCATGCGCGGAAATGACATGGCGTACATGGAGAACGACGATCCATACATAGATGTGCTATATAGCCTGCACACATCATGATTGATTCGTGGGCGCCGCGCATGTCCGATAATTACCAGCACAAGAAGAGGATACAGATCGATGCTTAGCTGCATATGTGCCGCTGCATGCTGTACTGGTAATTCCGACACCTCCATCAGATTCAGAAATTCAAGTGCCGCGGGCTGAGTGAAACCCGGGCTTTGAAACATATCTTTCAAGTTTGGATCACAGAACTACTTTGAGTAATATGAGCTTATGTGTATAATCAATATGCAGCTCGGCGGCAGTGCAATGCTTTCGAATCGGCGCTACACAAGTTCCTCAATCATTGCAATGATTCTTATGCTTTCAACACAGAAGACGGCAACTCCACTTTTTATATTTGGTGCATTGCTGTGCCACCAGGACAACGGAACTTTTATCCAGAATGAAGATGAACACTGGTGCCAGCCGGCAGCTCCGACAGAACGATACAATCTGGAGTATATACAGGTCACCTTTCCCTATGCATTATCGTCACTTCCGACTCTTTGCTGGTCTGATGGCAGCGACTCCTGTGACCTCTCTTCCGACAACCAGCGAGTTCACCTGCGAGCTCAAGACAACCTGGTGTTACAGCCCTTGCAGAGGCGAAAGCTGCTTCGAAGAGTCGTAGGCCATAGCAGGCGCTGATCTGACGATTAAAAGTCCGCAAGAAAATCCGCAGGCTTTGGCATCACACAAGCGGGCAGCACACGTGTGCCAAAGACAATGTCATTCATAAGGATGGTTTCTTTACCTCGTACGTCCCCTCGTAGGTGTAGATGGGCTCAATGTCGCAGAATGCCTGAACAAGCATGGACGCACATTAACGTACGGCCAATGTTGCTCAGCCAAGCAACTCCTCGGTCCTCGTGAAGTCATTGCAGACCAACTGGGCACTCTGCATGATTAGCGAACTTCCGACATTCTCGAAAGTATAATAGGTAGGATATCTGCCTTAAGGCTGATAATAAAGTCGTCGAAGAATGTGGGGGTTGACTCCCCGTCTTCAGCATAAGGAGAGCGGTGCCACATGACTGACCTTGGCCACGTGGAAGTCCACCTGGATACCGTTGCCCCCGAGCAGTTCCCGACCCAGCGCCGCACACTCACGACACCGGAGGGTGTTGAAGGCCTGCGAGAGACGGCAGACGTTAGTGCCTATGCTGAGTAGCCCGCCTTCCAATCTGCGACATGGAGCGAGATGGCAGCCAGTGCATCATTCAACTAACAAACGCTAATCTGCAGTGCGCAAAACATTGAACTAGCTGTGACTTGTGTCTTCAATTGATGATGATTGCTTGACCATTTGAGGATGATTGCTTGAGCGTTTACTACTAGAAACATCACGTCTGCAGGGAAGGGGCTGGCCGGCCGACACCATGACAGCGCTCGAGCGAGACTGCAATTGGCAGTCAATCTAAGAGACACGCTAGCAGGAATGTGAAGAGGACTTCTTGGAGGAGGCAGCCCTGACACAGTCAGCCAGCACAATTCCCCTACTGGATTCAGCCCTCCGAAGGGGGCGGTCGGGCTGCGGAGTGCGCACCTTGGCGAGGCTGGCCTGGCCGTGCGTCATGGTGCCGTCATCGTAGAGCTTGCTGACGCGCCAGGCCATCATCTGCATGGCCTGCACGTTGCCCAGCATGCGCACCAGCTTCTCCTGGTTGATCTGCAGCGCTGACAGGGGCGCGCCGAACTGCCGCCGCTCCGACAAGTACCTGCACGCACGCGGGACGGTCAAGCCACGCCTTCAGGACATTGGCACACGGTCGAACGGGACTGTGCGTTTACACGGACTCCAAAGACGCAGTCTCCTCGCAGCTGGCCGGATAGGTATGAACAAAGCAGTCAATATGCAAAAACTGTGCAATCAACCAGTAAGTCAACTCTCAGATGCGTCAAGAGCCTGCGGGCTGATCAGACGAAATCGAGTATGCTCAGGTAAAAGAGGCGGCCAATCTTTTGTTTCCTAGCACCGGGGCGTCCTACTCGAAGGAACCCCGCAACCCTTGCCAGTCCCTGCCAGACCGACTTTCGGAACGCATATCTGGCCCCACGCCTTACCTGTTGCACATATCGTAGATGCCCGTGGCGATGCCGACCGGCTGCCAGGCCACCATGATGCGGGACATCGCCAGCACCTGCAACGGAGATTACGAGATCAAATAAAAAACACCACTCTCGTTTGGTCATCTTAGGGGACCCGCATGGCCGCTTGAGAAGGGGCCACAACCTGTTTCCTCTTGAAACTTCGGGTGACCGAGGTTGCTTACAGAAGCGAAAACAGCGCCCCGCGCCCCCTCTGCCTTTGATGAGAGCTAAGTGGGGATGAAGCACCTTCCCAGTAGCAAAGGTGACGTGTAGAGGCTGGCACATCCCGCGAAGGGCAGGAGGTAAGTGGTTCGACCGGACGCTGTCAAGAGTTTGCACCGATACTCAGTGCCCACCTTGTTGGTGTCTTTGAAGGAGTTGACGCCGGTGAGGCGGTCCTCGTCCGGTACAAAGACGTTCTGTAACGTGATGTCACCGTTCTGGACGCACCGCAGCCCGATCTGCGAAGCAGAACCCGTCAGCATTCTTACGAAAAGCAGACAAAATTCTAAAATCTCACAGTGCACGAATCGGACCAGCAAATGAATCGGCGCAGAAAGATTGTCGGCCGACGTTCATTTTGTAGGTTCGAGAGGCGGGCCCACCTTGTTCTCCATCTTCTCTGCTCGGTAGCCCGCCGTGCCTTTCTTCACGATAAAGCTGGCAAAGTGCACCAAGACACTGTTAGCATCTTCTCTCGAGGCCCAGAAACATGCACCTTATTCCAGCTGAGCCGTCAGCTCAACGCCGACTTCGACAAAAGGGGTCCAGGCCACTCCTAACGAGAGTGAATTGGGCTTTGATGAAAGCCTGTCTTTTGATAGCACCGGCTGTAAAATCATGCTAGGGAGCGCTCAGCGACACGGTCGTTGGCCTCACCCGTTGATCTGGTTGTCGACTTTGCTTCGGGCAAAGATGACTGCCACGTCAGCAAAGGTGCTGTTGCCTATCCAACGTTTCTGCCCATTGAGCACCCAACCGCCCTCCACTCTCGTTGCCGTGGTGTTGAGGGAGCTTGCATCGCTTCCATAATCGGGCTCGGTCAGACCCTGCAAGTGGTACGAGCTGGGCGTTCGAACCCCAGTTGTAGTTGACAGATAAAGAATCTGCTTCTAAACGTGTGATCCGCGCTCAGACAATTGCGGCTGGGAGGGAAAGCTAAACTGCAGTATGACAGACACATCTATTCGAATCGTCGAAAGATGAGGCGTGAAGCCTCGTTGTATACGATTCCCGAATGTAGATCGAAAGCACTTTCATGAAAGTCGACTCGTGCCAGACCTTCTCCAAGGGCCGCAACATTCGTAGAAAAGTAGAGACGAGACACCCCTTTGAAGTTGTTCCCTTTCCTCACCCAGCAAGCAACCCCGTCCAGGCGTGCCAGCGATGGCAGGTAGCGCTGCTTCTGCTCTTCACTCCCCAACATCGCTGCATCAAGAAATGACGACGTCAGAACGGACCCACGACTCTGCGGACAACGATGACTTTACTGTGCGGCATCTTTCAACGACTGACACAGCAGTCGTTGTGTCATTGTCACCTTTCAGCCTTCACACGTGCGAAGTTCGAGCCGTAATAAGACAGAAAACGCCGCGGCATGTTTCATCGGTCCGATGGAAGAATGAGACTGTCTACAAAACAATTGCCGTGGTTGCCCTGTCCACATTCTGCGCCTCATCGGAATTTCCCTTGGCACTGCCTGAATGTGTAGTGTTTCCGCGGCAGTTGCTCACCGATGGTGCTCATGGCCAGGGACGTGTGCACCATGATGAAGGTAGACATGGATGCATCAACCCGAGCAACCTCCGATACGACCTGGAAAAGAAGATGGTTTGCTTAGAAGGAAGGGGCTGGTTGAAGTGTCGCGCTCGACCAGAGAACTCAAAGAAACAGATTCGCAGAATTCTCTGGTCCGAAATTGTTGTACACTCCGCAAGACACAACAAGGCCCAAGCCCAATCAGTTCTAGACAGAGGCACACGACCAGGCAAACAACACAAGGTGTGGAGACTCGCCAGTACAACACTGCAAATTCCACTCCATGAGAATCAACAAACAAGGGGAGTGTGTTGCCGCTCACCATGGCAGCCGCCACTGTCGACATGCCAGGACACCCATAGCCCTGTGGATGGACGTTATCAAGCGCGTGAGCCTTCGCTAATGTGCACAACTATCTCGAGCTTCTGTTATCAGATGACTGCGGCCCACCGGAAGAGGATGCATCAACGGATGGAATGCAGCAAGGAACTACAGTTAAGATTGTTTTTAACATGCAATTGCTACACCGGAACCCAGACGAGTCGGGCCCGTTGAATTGAACAGAGGGCTCGTCCTGCTGGCTTGCTCACTTGGATCGTGAAACCTGCCACATTGAGCTTGGCCATCTTGGGGATAAGTTGAAAGGGAAACTCCGCCCGCTCCCAGTAGCCCTGAACAGCATAACGACACAGAGGGTCTAAACGTAAATCGGATTGCTCATACGGTAATAGAGTGGCCTCGTCCCTACAACTTCTGGGCGGGAGCATGTGCTCCCGCCCAGACAAAGCCAAAGTACATGCTTGTGAGCCATGATCCCTAGGGTGGTGGCCCTCTGGAACTTACACAGATGATGGGAGCGACTTCCTTCTCCATGAATGCTCGGACCTTCACCCGCAGTGCTCGCTCTTCGGGTGTCAGGAGATCGTCAAACTGGAAGTAGTCGGACACTGCAAACTAGGGAAAAGTCATGCTGGCTTTGTCCTCACTGAATCACATCTGGCCAATGAACGAAACAGGGGCTTATATAAATTCTTTAGCCGCAGCATGCGCGCCACAATGGAGTAGGCATTACAGCTCCTTTAGGAGCAACACCCCAAAGAGTTCTACAACAGTCAAATATTTAGCACTTTCATAGCAGCAGCGATGTTCCCTAGTATAATCCTTTTGTGCTTACCAGACTTTGGGAATGAGGAAGCAGGAGTTGCCTGGGGGAACTTGATTGTGATATCATCGGCTGGCACAAAATCTGCCCCTCTTTCCACATATGCCCCAGGTGCTGAGGTACTTGAAGGAGCAACTGCGGCTGGGGCAAAGCGCACTTGTGTCAGCAAGTAAGCTTCTGTTGGAAGGAACTTCTTCCTGTAGAGCCGTGCGCGTCAACAGTCAAAGCTGCAGACCAATAGAATAAAAGTGTGGAACTATCCTTGCTCAGCTGCATCTGCCAATTTTGCAACAGTCCCCAATTGACCTGCATACATCTCTGGCAAGGGCATCAAGCCTAAAGCTGCGAAAGGCTTTGAACACTTACTTTGCTCAGCGCCAGCAGACTCCTCGGGCCGCAGGTGCCGGGCCAACACGCGAAGTCGGTCCATCCTTCCTTTTGTTCGTGCAAGGCAAGTCCACAAACAAGAAGATGCAACAGTTGAAGCAAAGGGTTGCTTCCAGCCGTCTGGGGACGCTCTCCCCACAACAAGAGAACATTCAACACTAGCTTCTCACACTGCACAGTTCAAAATCCTAGCAGATGCTGACGAGGCAACCGAAGGCTGCCGTAAAGGGGAAGTCCTGCATGGGAAACTCCAAACCCCAAATAGCAAAACCCTGACTAGGCTGGAAGGAAAGAAACCCTGTAGCAAAATTTCATGGGCAGCCAAAAGCTCAGCTGCGGACCATCTATTTTCTGGAACGCCTTGGGCAAAGGCGAAGAGAAAAGAATGCAGTGGAGAAGACTACCAATCTCAGCATTTTTGCCGTTGCTCGTTGCAATCTTGACGCATCATCTCTGGCAGCAAGCTGCTGCAGCTCTTGGTGATCTCCAATTCTGTGCATTCGAGCCTGAGCTCTCCGCTCCAAAAGCGATGGCCGGGATTGCCAGCATAGGCCACAAGCAGGGCAGCCCTGACGCCAACGACGCTGCCCTTCAGAGTTGGCTGTGCCAGGAAGGAAGCCCAATCAGACATGACATGTTCCCCCAGGACTTTGCATTTGGCGCTGCCACCGCAGCATACCAGGTGGAGGGGGCCTGGAACAAAGGGGGGCGGGGCCCCAGCATCTGGGACACCTTCTCGCATGAGCCAAAACGAATCCTTGGAGGGGACACCGGCGACATCGCATGCGATCATTACAATCGGTTCAAAGTGCGCGCATCCAGCAAGGATCATGGGTTTCTTCTGGGCCCTGCCCTTGCTTTGATTCGATGCTGTATAGTGGTGTATATTCTGTGTGGGTCAGTGCGCGGGTTTGTATTTCCTCGATTACATCCTTTGTGCAATTGAGCCTGGATTGCACGGCTGCATTGCAATGTGCGAAGCCAATGAGCCGGTGTTATACTAGGTTTTTAACAAAGGGTTTCTTTGTTTTCACTCCAGGAAGATGTCCAGCTTATAAAGTCCATGGGGATGGGCTGGTACCGCTTCTCCATCTCTTGGTCCCGAGTCCTGCCGACGGGACGCGGAACAGTCAACACGGAAGGGGTGGCTTTTTACAATGAACTCATAGACGAGCTCCTTCGGCAAGGTGATGAGAGCACCCTGCTAACCCGCGTGTGCCATGCAACGCGAACATCGTTGATGGATACCTGGCCTCTTGGCAGGCCCCACGAATCTGCGTACAATTGCAGTTGTGGTGCCGCCAACCAGAGGCCCTGCAGCGCCGCTTGGGCCACGTGCTCGCTCCCCAGA
The DNA here is from genome assembly GCA_000708835.1 of Klebsormidium nitens. Classification (NCBI taxonomy): domain Eukaryota; kingdom Viridiplantae; phylum Streptophyta; class Klebsormidiophyceae; order Klebsormidiales; family Klebsormidiaceae; genus Klebsormidium; species Klebsormidium nitens. The sequence goes on along the minus strand of DF237089.1, from coordinate 62,503 downwards.
TCAGAGCACTCCCTGTACCAATTGTTAATGTTGGCTACCATCACGCTTCCACCATCAAACCCGTGTCTTGTATTCAGAGTGATATGAGTGTCAAATCCAGTGTGTCCTTAAGTGGTTTTCCCTTGGTGCAGGCGTCCGGCCATTTGTGACATTGTACCATTGGGACTTCCCCCAGGCTTTGGAGACCGAATACGGAGGCTGGTTGAATGAGCAGGCAGTGTAGGTACTGGCCAAATCTGGCCCCAACTTTGTGATAAGTACCAAAAAGTTGACTGTTGCACTAGTCATCTCACCATATTCTCGAATGCCCTCTGCTTGTTGAGGTTGCTCCAGCACTGCATTGCTCTGAACAACAACAGGGAAAACGTCTCGCTTCGGGACAGTTCTGAAGAACTGGTGACGTGACCGGCGATGGCCTTTTGCTCGCGTGAACACTGCACAGCGGCTTTGACGGCAGAATTGACCCAGCACCGCTTTTGTGTCTCAGGCTGGATTTTCGGGAGTATGCGCGGGTGTGCTTCCGCGAGTTTGGCGACCGCGTAAAGCACTGGCTCACGTTCAACGAACCCATGACCTTCAGTGAGCGCCGTCTCTGCCTGCGCCGTGTATGCACCGATCAAGCTCAATAAGCGCCAAGAATGGAGATTCCATGCTCAACTTTTATTTCTAGCTGTGTCAGAAGCAGCTTCTTGTAGCCCGCACGTCGGCCAGTGATTTTCAGTTTTGCTTTGGGGTTTCTCCTTGTGTCGCTGTCCTTAATTGCTTCAGTAGGTCGTCGCTTCCTCCCCCGCAGGCAACCTGGGGTGGGGGGAGGGCATCATGGCCCCTGGCCGCTCCTCAGACCGCAGCCGGTCTCCGGAAGGCAACAGCGCCACTGAGCCGTATCTGGTGTCGCATAACGTGCTCAAGGCGCATGCTGCAGCGGTGGAGGTCTACCGACAGGACTTCAAGGTGAGAGGGGTTGGCAAGGCTTCATTCGAGCAGTTCGCACGTAATTGCCACCACAAAGGCTTTCAACACAAAGATGCGGGCTGTGGCCTCCTATGATTGCAAACCGGATCTTCTAGATATGGCCAGCTTCGTGGATTTTGAAGTTCTTGCATTGTCCAGCTACAAAATTGAAGGTTTCGAGGCACTTTTGATGCCAGCCCCACATTTTCGCGGAACCGGACAGTCTGCTTATAAGCAGTCGAGCCCAGCTTGTATCTGACTTTTTGGACTGACGTTTTCAGAGGGCGTCACTTTCATATTAGCATCTTGCGAGTTCCGACTATTTGAGTGACAACTTTCTTCACTCACTGATTCCGAGGCATCACTGTCCGCCAATATAAGTGACGGTCCCTTGCGCTTGTGCGTTATACAGGGTACTCAAAACGGTAGTATTGGCATTACGCTCGACTCCGATTGGTCGGAGCCGTCCACGTCGGCCCCCGAGGACGTGGAAGCTGCGCAGAGACGCCTGGAGTTCACGTTCGGATGGTGAGCTCCTGATGTAGAGAAGGCCCCCTGCTTCATTTCCATCACGAGAAACGTGTCGTGTGCCTGCCCCGCTCAAGCATGTTTTAAAACAGAGGACAGCTGCATGCAAATTAGTCTCCTATGGCACTCGACAGCCAATCGACGTCAGCGATAAGGAGAGCTGGACACACATACCGTTCCGAATCCCATGTCCTTGCAGTGCATAGTTAGTGCCGCCCACCTTAGCTCAACCGGGCGTTCCTCCCTTTCGAGACTCTTTTGCACCCGCGTCACAATACCAGCGCCCCGGTGAACTCTAGCTCGAGAATTTCTATTCGATCATGCCACACCGTATAAACGTCAGCTGCTTGCAGGTTCGCCGACCCGGTCTTTCGCGGTGACTACCCTGCCTCCATGCGGCGAAATTTGGGCTCCCGTTTGCCGTCCTTTTCTCCGGCCGAGAGCGCCTCTCTGCGGGGATCTGTAGATTTCATTGGCGTGAATCACTACACCTCGCGTTGGGTCGGCAACGGCAGCCCCCCCGAGTCGCCCGAGACCAGCTCCTTCTACCGCGACGCCTGGGTTGACGTCACGGGTGAGGGTGCCGCCACGCAAGCTTACCGTGGTTCTTGTCGGCCGGTCCCGTCAATTGGGTCTCGTTGTAGCCCTCATTCCCCGCAATGTTTCCTTTAGATACAATGGACCCTCGCTCTACGCTTCTAGATTACAGCATTCCAACGCACTGCTTGTTCTTAAATGGCGAGCAGTTGTCTGGAGGCTTCTTGACCTCTACACCTAATGCACTTTCCGGGATTCCAGCGTTGAGTTGGTGAGTGCGTCGACTCCCTGGGGAAGTCTTCGCTTCGTAGGAATGTCGCTTTTGCTTAGACCGTTCGCCATCTTGATGTCCCTCTGACGTGGCGTTTCCTGTTTTTGCGCCCCCAGCTTTCAAGGACGGCGCGGCTATTGGTCCACGTGGTGCGTCCGAGTGGCTGTACATTGTGCCGTGGGGGCTCGAGAAGCTGCTGGTCTGGATCAGCGAGCGCTACGGGGCGCCGCCCATCTACATCACAGAAAATGGTGAGCCCTGCACGAAGGAGAAGCTGGCAGCTTTTCGGCAACTTTAGCCTTCGAACGAACTTGTGGATGAACTCAGAAATGATGGTGCAGACGGAGCTGCAAGCAACCCAAGAGCGCGCTGTGCATGTCGTCGCCTTCCCCAAGTGGAATCCCAAAACGGTCACCGGCTTTTGGTACTACTGCTATACGTTTCTTCGATTGAGGTCGGGGTTGTTGCTTTTGGCGGCATTAGCAAGTTTAGCCTTTCTTACTACTCTTCTCATACTCATAGCCAGGTTGCACGTTCGTCACCGGCCGTCTCCACGTTGATAAGGTGGCCGTGCTTGTGCGCAGGCGTGGACGAGTTGAACGATCCGGCCCTGCCGCTGGAGGCGGCGCTACACGACCCGACGCGTGTCAAGTACTACCAGGACTACCTGCACAGCGTGCTGCGGGCCATCAGGCGAGTCCTAAGGGCCACCATCTGACTCCTTCCCCTCTCTGGATAGTCACACTGCCTACACTCGATAATTGTGCAAAGGATATGCCACTCAAGAGTTGCGGAAGTAGGAATTTCTGAAATGCTCGTCTCGCTATCTACGCCGCCTAACATCAGCATCATATCACTTGCAGCCGGGGCGTCGACGTGCGTGGCTACATGGCCTGGTAAGCGTTTCACGCCTGGTTGGCCCCGACTGACTGGGCTCAGCTCCCGTCCTGGCCGCTTGACCAGCCTCGCCGGAAGTTTCTCTCTACCACTGGACCCACATGCACAACAGTAGGGCGTCAAGGTCAAAAGCGGTGTTTCAGAACACAGTACTGCATCATGTGTGACGATTCTTGGTCCTCCTTTCGCATGCTTGAAGGCGTTGCTTTTATTCTACAGGTCCCTTCTTGACAACTTCGAATGGATGATGGGCTACTCGCGGCGGTTTGGGCTGCACTTCGTCGACTACAAGAACGATCTTAAGAGGTATCCGAAATCGTCTGCAAAATGGTGGACGAGTTTTCTCAACACGACCTAAACGGCACGCTAGAATGAAGCACGCAGCAAGCAGACAGGTCTCGGTCAACTTGAACTGTTATTAGTGACTGCTGAAACCTCTTAACAGGCGGAGATTGCAACGAGTTGGCATTGTCTTGTGATTACTCGATCACATTCAATGCAAAGGTATGTACTGCGCAGTGCTCAGCCTAGAACGTTTGCAGATAGCTGCCGATTGACTTGGATTTATAATTTGAAAACACAGGCCAGGTCTGTGCATCCACGAAAGCTGATTGCCTGGCGGCCATCACGCCGAAGAGCATGTTAAATCTGTCTTCAATAGTTGACGGGACAGGCCCGGCGTTTTTTCAGTTCACATCAAGAGTGTAGCTGCAGCTCGAACAGCCGGCCCGAAACCTGGCTGGCGCGCGGGATCATACGGTATAAGCTCTCTATAAGAAAGTGGTGGGCGACATGTGCATGTGCATATCTGAAATCCATGCCGCCGGCCATGCACTTGACACGAACCAGCAAATTACAATTGCACTATTTGCTGCATGCAACATCTATAGCATGCATATGCGTGCACGAGGAGGTCGGATGCAATGAAGTGAAATTATAGCGCAGTGTTGGTCTAAGCTAGAAGTAAGTCAGTATCCCAATTTCAAGGAAGCGCAGGCTGGAGGACGTCGTGTACGCCTACAGCCTGAAAGCTTTCGCCGGCAATCATTTGTGTAAAGGAAAGATTCACACGTACTCGTTGATTCTTGCAAGCCACCAAACAAGTTCGTCGATCTTGGTAAACTTCGGAAGCAGTAACATGCTTTGATGTTGAAAGCAGGAAATGTGAGACACATTGGTCACCAAAAGTGATTTAGTTGCATCATGGCATACTTCGAAGATCGTCTTCGCCCATTTTAGCCAGTACTCAGTCTGATTTTTCGACCATGCCTAACGCCTCCGCATCCCTCTCCCCCGTCCACGCATGCCTCCTCCGCGGCCTCGTCCCGGCATTTGCATTCCTGCCATGCCATCGTCGCCAGGTTGAGACGACTGCAAGGACACAAAGGATGGGACAAATCAGCAAAGGTAGCGGCCCGAGGCCTTTCCGTCGAGACAGCTTTCTGCATGTCACATTGACCACCTACATCGAAATGCGCACGACTTCTTTGCAAGTTCCATGTCCGATCAGCCAAATCCGAAGCACCTTGCTTTTTCAATTGCAGCAAAATCCAGCGTATTTGAGCAAAGGAATTGGAGTCAGTATCCAAGGCAAACAGCGCAAGAAACGCGAAGCTCAGGAAGCATTCCACGCTCTTTGGCGATAGGCCAGCCACCAAATCGCAGGTATGCCAAAAAAGAGACCCACAACTCTGGACTAAATCAATACGATGAGCCGAGGCGTCCGCACAGGCGCATAGCGCTGCACGAAGGTGGATTCAGTCTAATATGTGAGTTTGATGAGTCCGGGAACCTGGCTGATGGGTAGCCTGCCCTTAACTCAATTTACAGCTTCCACTTTTGCCGGCTTCCTTGGTCAACAGCTTTCTTGCGCTTACCCGTGGGTTCCTGATGGTTTCATCCACGCTGAGCACGAGGCAGGCGGCCTCGGTGGCTGCGTTGAACGCGTTGACCTTGACCACGGACGGCTCCCACACGAAAGCCTCGTACGTGTCCGTGATCCCGCCCGTGTCGATGTCCACCCCGTAGTGCGCCCCCTCGCCTACACGCAGAGCAAAGCCCTCAGTGCACCACTCCCCATAAGCCGCTCATCATGTCAACACATAAGAAGGTCAAGATTTCCGAGTAAAGGAACGTCCGTCGGACAGTGCAGTCGTGATTAGGGACGGTCGAGTCCGGACCTCGGGAACCAGCTGCCTAATTTGAAGTTTGCCAGATGGTAAAGCAAATAAAGCATCTCACAGCGAAGGCCCCTTCAATGTAACGTAAGGAGCTTCGGAGCACATACTCCAAAGCTTCTTAGGAGATTGTGTCCCAGCACTGCTCACCTGAGGGTAGGGAGTGTTTCTGCCTGAGCTTGTTGAGCACGTCGGTCGCATCGAAGCCCGCGTTGTCGCACAGCTGGCGCGGAATGACCTCCAATGCTTTTGCGTACGCGTTGATGAAGAGCTGCGCCTTGCCCGCTATGCCGCGCGCGTAGTTGCGCAGGTGCCGGCTGACCTCCATGTCGATCGCACCCCCACCTGGCACCACCGCCTGGTTCTTGATTGCGCGCCGCACAATCATGATTGCATCGTGAAGGCTGCGCTCAGCCTCCGCAATGAACTGCACACGCACATGATGGGATTGAATGTTAGAGCGCAGCCAGGGAACTGATGACGGGCGTAGCTGGTGGCAATCTTGCGAGGTCTTACGGGCTCATCCTGAAAGCGGGCCACATTCTTCAACCATTCGCAGCTCAAAGGAGGTTGCAAGGCAGTCGTGTCTGCATAGGGTCACTTCAAACCATACTGAATAACGATTGTCGACAGAAGCTGACTGTATTGTGAAAGACTCAGAACCACGAAGTACTTACAAGTCGTCCTTCTTTTCATGTCAAGAGTAAGCGGTATGAATCTCGATGCATAAATGGAGAAAGCAATATAGACGATAACGAACCTTAGCAATCTTCACAAATTGGAGCTCTGAGTGCAGAATCGTTCCATTGCTGTGGCGACAAGTGAACGCACCTGTTCCGCGCCTCCCCGGAGCACGATGGTGGCGGTCTTTGCCTGCGTGCAGCCGGTGAAGATGTTGAAGCGCTCGCTGCCGACCTGGCGCTCCTCGAAGTGCTGGCAGAAGCCGAGCACTTCCGGCACCAGGTTGTTCACCGTCGTCTGCACCTGCGCGCCCGTCGCGCTCGCCACCCGCTGCAGGTCGTCCTCCGCCACGCGGCCCGCGCAGAAGATATCCCGGTCCGCAAAGTACTGCACACAGCCGGAACAGAGTCAACGATCTCGTCCAAACTGCTTCTCTTGCACTGAGCTAATCAGTGCGCATCACCCATGACGGTTGTCTCAATCTGTCTTCAAATCTCGCAAATGAGGTTCTACCGTCTGCCCGTCAGGAACCATAGTCGCTTGATAAGAGTGCAGCTCAAACTCAGGACGACCTGAACTCATCCGAAGAAGTTGTGTTTCGGAGTTTGTCAAGCTGCAGTCTCTTTGGACAAACAAATCAAAGGACAGCTGCCCTGTACTCAAGTCCTTGGGCCACCCCTTTTGCTGACGCCTACTGCCTACTACCTGCGGCTATCTACTACGAACGACTGAAGGATAGGGACTCCCGATTCGCCACTTTCTAACGGATTCTTCCAATTTTGATGATTCAGAATCCAAGCGCAAAGTTTATCGACGACAACAAGCCTGCAGAGATGACAGAATACAATCCCAACAGGAAGCGTCCACTCATCAAAAGCGTTCGTAAGAAGACAGGTGCCCCACCTGTGTTGCCAGGTCTCCGATGGCCAGACGAGACAGGACGACTTTGGCCCCACTTTTGACGCACTTATCCAGCTTGTCATAAATGATGTTCCACTCCGCATCCACTATGGACTGGTATTGAGCGGGGTCAGTTAACCTGCAAACACGGCCCAAGCCAAATCAGTTGAAGCAAGTCTACACTCCAAGCAATTCAATCCCCGAACCTACCACCGCAGTTGATGGGGGAAGCATGGGGTAAAAAACGACTTCCGATTCTAAAAGTGTACGCTTGAAGCCAGATCAATCAAAGGAGTTCGCAAAGATACAGGCAGGCCAGGACGGTTTGAGTCCACTGCAGAAGCTTTGTCTGCAGCGGGTGCGAGAATTACCTGACTTCCGCATTCTCCTTTTCCGACTTGAGCTCTAGCTCCAGGTTCAAAAGCAGAATCTTGGCATCCTCAAAGTTTTTGGGCTGCTGCTCAAAGCCTGCGTATGAGAAGGTCTTCTTGAACGCCACCCCCTGCACCAGGAACGAGTCGCGCATGGTGCCCCCTTGCACCTGAGACAACACCGTCAAACAAGGTTAGTGGACGAGTGTCATCTCATCCTATGCATAAGCGACGACTCCGCCGTCCAAATCATCATTGAGAGCCGGACCCAGGCGAATCTATCCCGCAGAAAAGGACTTTATGCTTGACATACCTCCTGTTGTACCAGAGCCTCTGAAAGGGGGGAATGATTGGCAAGCAACTGTTTTCACATGGTTGGCTCGTTGAACGCATACTCTGCATCTCAACGGCCAGTCCTGGTCGTCCTTTCACGTGTGCGCACCATCCCACTTGTGAGCAACCGCTCACCTTCTTGACCCCAATCATGCTCAGCCGCACATCCTCATCTAGCATCGAAACGGCATCCACCACCATCTTTGAGAAGAACTCCTTCTCCCCCCCTATCAGTTTCGAGTTCAGCGTGGTGGCTGCACACTTCTGCAGCAGCTGGTTCCTGTCCTCGCGGTCCTTGCCCTCGATGCTGATGGCCAGCTCTTTTGTCTTGAGAACAGCCTGCCGCAGAGGAAAACATCAGCGACACACCTCACACCAAGATGGATTTGTGAAAATTGAAAAAGTCCCTCCAAGAGCCACAAAATCCTGCCTCCGTTCCTGTCATTTCCCCGTCTTAGCACCACTCAATCTCAACTGGAGGTTCTCATCGCAATTGGACTTCAAGGGTCTTGCAGCCGGTAAGGTGCTGAGTCTTCCTATGTCACATCCAGAAAGCTGCGAGCTTTTGGTGGCAGCATCCACCCAACCGCCCAAAAGCTGCTGGGAACATCCTGCGATGCTGTCAGCTTGGATTTTGACGTGATCAGATTACCTTCAATATCCTGCTCCGTCGTGAGGATCAAAGGCCGAAATCTGCTTGTTGGCAAATGATGGTACACGACACCGCTTGCTTCACCACCACAATCACAGATGTCAAGATGGTTAGCGCCTCACCAGGTGAGCAGCCGTCCTGAAGGCGCGGATGATGAGCTGCGGGTGCACCCCGTCCTCAATGAACGGCTTGGCCTCCCGCAAGAACTCCCCTGCCAGCAAGACCACGGTGGTAGTCCCATCTCCCACCTGCAAGACGCCACATTAAAAATGACAAAGGGGAAACACAGTGAAAGTGTATGCCACGCGCCGATGATCTTGTTGTTTAGCTGTGCTGATCAAAGAAAGCTGCGTATTACTTTGACTTCTAACTTGCATCGGCAAGTTCCTTAGCTAGTTGCAGACGCATCATTACCAAGATTGTGTCTGCTCACAGAAGGATCCTATATAAAATGCAAAACTGGATTCAGCTTGGTCTTCCGATGGTGGTGTAGTGGCATGGCTTGATGCCGCACAAGTACACCAAGTGGAGCATCCACACAAAGGGAGGCCTCTGGACGCTTGCTCAAAATCTCATATTGAGCCACTGAACTTGCAAAATTTGCGGTGGTGCAATGGTTGCTTGAGTTCAATGTCATTCTGGCTGACAAATGAGCAACAAAAGACTGTCTTTAAGCAGATTGAGCAGAGCGCACCTCAGAATCTTGCGACCTGGCTATATCGACCAGCGTCTTAGCAGCTGGGTGAACGATTTCCAGAAGGCGCATGATTGTGGCTCCATCATTGGAGATGGTTGTGGTCCCCTTGTCATCATGGACCAACTTATCCATGCCCCGCGGCCCTAACGTCGTACGGATCGCATCCACAACGGCCACGCACGCATTGATGTTGCTGATCAATTGAGCCTTGCCTTGCGAAGTATCAGTCCCCTCTTTCAAGAGGATGATTTGGGGTTGCTGCAAAACAGGAGGCAACCAAATGAGCAGGGAAAACAGAACATGATAAAAACCATGAATCGATTGACGAGCACCTTGACTCCACTAAACATCATGCACTTTGACCACTGCTTGATTACAAAACAACAGTCTGCAAATGATTGTCCTTCTCTTAATGCGCACTTACCATCATGGCGCTCATTGCTGCGAACAGAGGGATTCCCTTGGAGCAACGATGGGAGCTGAAAGTTGAAGACACGCGCCACCTGGTGAAACCAAATGTACGATGCGTTTTTTGCTAACTTAGAAGCGTTTCTAACAACTCTACGCCAGATTGAATTGATATGTAATGAGACCTATGCCGCCCCTATGCCGCTTGCTCTGAAAGTTCAAGGTGGAGAAGAAACTGTAGAGGTCTACTGCTGCAGTCTGCAGTGCAACTTTTTGGACAAGCAGATTTTAGCAATACAGTTGGACACATTGGACGGTTCAGATGAAACGTTCAGCAAATGTTGCAGTGGACGGCTCAGGAGTCAGGTTGAGTATAAGAAGTTCACTTCCTATCATTCATTCAATGAATGACTTTGCAATCAACTTGGCCAGTGCTGAACTTGCAGTGCTAAATCAAGTCAAAAAGTTTGGCAATATCCTAGCGAGCTCTCACGTCCATGCGTTAATCTTCTAACCGTCATAGCTCCTCTCGAAGAGGACCTTGATTTTCTCGTCGTTTCTGCTTGAAGTCGCCTACGAGCCTTCTCGTGAGGTTCAGATAAAGGTTGGGACCGCCAGCCTTGAACTTAGTGAACCAAATTCCATTGAATGTGTACGGTAGGATATACAGCTTGAGAGCCGTCCATCGTGCGATTCGTGCCATGCATGCCACAGCGATCGTTGAATGCGGCCGCCTCTAGATGCACTGCAGATCCAACTCTCATGTTGAATCGTTGTTGCAACAATTCTTGCAACTGGAGCTTCTGTAGTGTACGTACCGGCGAAGTAGTAGTAAAATCCAAGATACAAAGCAGTGCTAGCGCTCTGTCAGCATGTTTGTAAGCGCGAGGTTTTAATTTGCTGTAACGCAGCCTCGGAACAAATTCGGCAAACTCTCGAAGCGTCGGACATGGGTCGGACACCACTTGTCCACTTTGTCAATTATGATCGCAACTTCGTATCACAACTTCATTAAGTTGCGCTCACATGCATGTCCATACAGTCCATAGGCAAGACCATAAATCCATGCCTTTCATTCTCGAAAGGTTTGGACCCCATATTGTTCAATTAGAACTCCAAATGATTCTGCACAATCATTTTCGGAAGTTCTTTGGACAATAAGGTGCATATAACGCCGTTTCAAGCTAGAATATCATCTGACAATAGGATTCGGAGAATACCATATACTCATTATGGCACATGACTAGGACTACTCCAGCGCGCGTGCGCTAGTACCAATATGCATTGCATCACCTAATTCTGAGCCTGCAAGGGCACATACGGCAGCGCTTAGGATCTCGCCATTCTTTTCTATGTTTCTGATAGCTCAAGTATTCTGTACTTTGCCATGCTCAATAACGGATCTTTGTGCGTCGGGGCTTTGAAAGGCTCATTACATTGACGCAAAGGACGTATAATTGGTATTTGTTGATTCATCCTGCACCAATTGGCGGTGCAAAATCACTTCATGTTTCAACCAACTCTAATACGCTCAGTCCGGTGTCAAGTTTGTCAAAAATTGCGCTCCCCTTGGCAAGAAGCAACACAAGCACTCTATCTTGGAGCTCGTTTTGCGACCCGGAAGGAATCCGCTATTTTCCTCAGGGTAGCCTCGGACTTTTTCCATTGTCGAGCTGCACATCCACGGGGGCAACGGAATCAAAACCACCGCCTCACGATCGACGGGCAGACAACATCCTATGCATGCTTGGGTAATGCAGCAAAGTCGCCAGATTTGTGCAACTTCGCCCAGATCAATCAAGTGTTTCAGATCAGGATTCTGTAGCAGGTGTACTTGGGATCCCAATGCTACGCTGACTCAAATTTCGTACTTACTTGTTGCAGAGACGTTGAAGAGGTACAGACGATTGCTGGCAGCTGTAGCAGTGATGAGGACCTGGATGGAGCAATTGGAGATTGGAAATGGAACCATACTTGCAAAATAAGGGCAAGCAAGACAAGATCAAAGATTCACAGCAGGCCAAAAGATGTACAAGACTTCAAACAGGTGCACAACAAAGGTTGGTAATCATTCAAAAGACTCGACTCCTACGACGACCTCTGTGCGGCATGCTGGTCCTCACATGGGGGCCGTTGAGCTCGAACTGGTAGTACAGCCTGCGGTCCTCCTTTGTCTCCGACCGCGCGTACACGACTTTGTCGTCCACCACTTGCCCAATCACCTGCTCGGCGAGTGGCCCTTCAAATCAACACCAAGTTGGACGGAGCAGCCTGCCGTTGCCGTCAACTTCATTGGCTGCTCTCTTCGTAACTGCCGAACCTAAGCTTATCGTTCAGTCGTTGACTCTAACCACCTTTCCCGACAACTATTGTTCAACATCACGAAAGAGGTCGAAAACGAGGGTCACGTGACGAGGGTCCTCCTTTCGACGATCGTAAGGAGTTTGGGTTATGGAAACTAGCAACATATACCAGACAATCTGTATTTTGATCAAAGTAAAATGGGACTGAGAGACTCGACAAGACGTGAACAACTTGCCTCAGGTCCGAACGCGTTGATGACCTTGTCAGGACTGCCAATCATGTCGATGGTGGGATTTTCGCCCACTGCATACAAGTGAGCAGTTGGGCCTCATCTTCTCGACCGCTTTGGTGAAACGAATCAGACAGGCATAATTCGCTTGCGAGCGATACAGGCACAAGGCGCCTGTGGAAATTGTTTAGATACATTGAAGCACATTCTGAGGGTCAAAGAACACCACTCTCCTCCTCTACTGAGAAAATGGCTTTCGAGCTTCAAGCAGCATCTTTGGAAGTAAAGCGCACATGCATCAAGGACGTCCTCATGACTTGTTTGGTGATTTCGCCAGCAATTTATCAGGTTCGGAAGTTCGAAAAGGCCGAGCGCCAGACTCACAGTCCGCAAAGCGGAGAACTGGGGCTACAACAACGCTGATGTTTCCTTGAGCCGGATTGGAGAACCGCAGGTCAATCTCGGTTCCCCCTAGATCAGCAATTGACACGGGGACCTGCAGGAGAAACACAAGTTGGACCCCATTGATTGAAGTTGCGGCCTCAACGAAGCCCATCGCCCAGCTTACAGGATATCTGCACTGATTTGGACTTCGTAGGTGAGTGGACATCTAAAACGTGCTCCATTGTCCGAGCACCACCTCGAAGATATCATGACGACTGCTGAAGATTAACTGTCAAACTCACCGAGGCTGTTACAATCGGCGGGTCCTACTAATCAGTTTTATTGCAGTAGACTTTCTTAGACCTACACAATGAGATAAACAAAGCCGTTTGCCTGGGACCTACCTCTTCCCAGCCTTCAGGTATCCTAAAGGAGTAGGGGTCAAACTGCATCAGAAAACAAGGAGATCAGACACCGTCACAACAATATCTTGCCTGCCATGTCCCTGTGATGTTGGGTGATGTCCCTGGCAATTGTCAAATGTCTCGACAGCTCCAGGTAAAAGCAAGATTTGTGGCACTAAAGACAAACTGATTTTCAAAGCCTATCTTCGTTTTTGAAGAATCTTCCAAAAAGATTGTCTGAAAGCGAGTGCGTTCACTCGAATAGAGTGCGACGAGCTTCACAAGGATCAGCAAGCCCAAGCTTTTGCAGAGAAGAGTGCGTTGGGGCAGACAACATAGGGGGCCAGGACTGATGAACTACCTCTGTCCAGCCCACCCCATGGCCTCCAGACTTCCCCTCAGGGCGGGTGTACTTGCGGAATCCTGTACAGCATCAAGTCATCAGACGGGGCAAGCGGGCCAAGTAGTCAGACCTCGGCAAGTGCCAACACGGTGTGCATGGTCCCCATTCACATGGAAAAGTCACATTGGAAGGCAAAAGTGTCGTCAGTAACCCGACAGCACGCAGACACGCAGAGACTGGCAAAAAGTTTGGGATCCTATCTTCAGGTGGAAGCACCTTCATGCATGAATACGGTCACCATCTCCAGTAATGAGATTGCCCACACCAACCTCAAAGTGCAAAAGCAAATAAGGATAAACGCTTGGCTTCCACTACCATAAATCAGGAAGTTCATGAGACCTTTTAGAGGAATCCTATTGATGCAGAATTGAACACGTAACCCAAGTATGGTGCCCCACCTCCAATTCGCAATGAAGGAGAAAAGAGGATGAGAGAAAGTTTTGCCAGGATGCCCCACAACGCAAGCCAACAGTCACACCCTTCAAGGAACATTCCATTGACGATCTTTGAGTCATGCCACTCAATCTGGAGTTTTATTTGCAGACAAAAGTTGTTTGCTACAGCATTAACAGGAACATTGGAAGGGCCAGATAGATCTCGCAAAATTTACTCCCAATCGGAGTGCTTTAGGGCCACCTCGGATTCGCACCGTCTGCATCCTCGGGCCCAAGTCCTGGTAGCCGCCCAGCGACCATGCCCTGTACAGCTTCAGCTCTGTTTTGCAAGGTTGCTGCGACGGCGGTCGCAGAGAGAGCAGCCAATGCATGTCGCCGCGGCAAAAGGTTCTGATTGGTTACACAATCTCTGCTCACCCCTGCCTGCTCCTCACATTCAGCATTACAAAGTACCTGTGAGCGGCGCTCTTTCTGTGTGACCCTTGATCCTCTGCGCCTGGTCGCGCTTAAGAAAGAAGAGGAAGGGCTTTGAGGACTCAACGTATCTAGAGGTGCCAACGAGGGCGCACAAGAAAAACTTGGAATGCTTGCACACTTGCACACGGCCCCCGCCATAATGCTGCTTGTTGCTTAGCGTTGTGAATCTGATTGAAATATTAATAATGTTTTTGCATGCTCGAATCGTCAACGATGAGCAACGAGAGAGACATGCAGCATGCTGTATTAAACAACGGACTGGCCGGAAGAACGGAACGTCCTACGAGCGGAACCGGACAGGCTTTCTGCCGGACTTGCCGGATTCCGTTTCGGCCGCTCTTCCGGAAAGTTGACATGTGAATGTTGAGTCCGGATGTCGACATTGCAGCTGCGGTATGCTTACGTTTCCCGTAGCACTGCAGGCTGCACATGAGGGAAACTGGCGGAAAGTGACGGAATCTGCGGCCCACTCCTCTGCAATTGCCTGGGACTGGCATTGGTGGCATTGGTCGCATCGGCGTTGGCATTGGCACAGCATCTGATGCTGTTAAAGTCACGCCAGCAGGGACTATTGGGTGGATTTCTGCTGAGCTAGCTCGTGTGATAAGGAGGGTGGTGAGGATTGAAGCGTGCTTTGTAAGGTGCATTAGGAAGGCAGATTTGGTGTTTCTTGAGAGCTGGGGAGTTGGGCCCTGTGCGGCTGCTGTCTGTGCCACAGTCTTTTGTTTTCCTACTCGTCAGCCTCAGGGTTTCTAACAAGCGGGCACCATGGTGTGCTCGGGGCCGGATATGCTCAATACCCCCAGCTACGGCTCGGGGACAATTATTGGCATCTTTGTGGCCGTGTCCCTCATCATCGAGCGGTCCATCCACTATCTTGGAAAGGTGAGCTGTGAAGTGAGCATTGTGCAAGAGTTTCACGACAAACGCCCTTCTCAGATAATCATAGGTCAGCAGGGTGCCCACCAGCTTCTGTTGGTGGCCACTGATGCTCAAAAATGTGAGGAAGCCTCTGCCTGAGTACTTGAATTTCTGATTTAAAGCGAATGTTGTAAAGGGGGGGAAAGATCCTCTCAACATATGTGCCCGCTTGTTAGTGTTCTCAGCGGAGTACTTGTCGCGCTTGCTGCTTTTGACGAGCTATCATTGACAGGTGTCCCCAACTCTCGCAATTGCCCTAAATGAATGCTGTCTTCCTTCTTGCAGTACTTCAAGAAAACGAAGAACAAGCAACTATTGCAAGCTCTTGAGTCCATAAAAGAGGGTGAGCCTTTCTTAGATGAACAGCCTTGCCGTGACTTGCCCCTGTCTCCTTGTCCAACCGGGAAGTGTTCTTGAACACATGACTTGCTACTTCAGTGCCTGAATCTGCATTTTCATGTCAGAATGTGCGCCCATTTTGCCCTTCTTGTTTGACAAAACCCTTTCGGCCAACATTGGCTCCCTGTGCGTTGTCACTGCTCGACCCCGTATTCAGCGCCCCCCTTTTATGTTGTCCTTGCAGAGCTGATGCTGCTGGGATTTATCAGCCTGTTCCTGACCGTGTTCCAGGCGTCGTTTGCCGGCATCTGCGTGCCCATCACCTCGACGCGCCGCACCTTCCTCTTATGCAACCCTGAGGAGCTGCCGGAGACGGAGGCCCTCCTGGGCAACACCACCGAGGCAGGCCACCGCCGGCGCCTCCTCGCAGAATCAGCCTCCACCTGCCCAGAGGTCAGTGCACAGAAAGGATGCTTTTGCGAAACTCTTTGTGCGGAAGCATGGCACAAAGATTCCTATCAGAAGATTTGCAGTGCCATATCGCCTGTCCCTTGCAGAAGCTAGATTCACCCTCACAGAAGGTCGCTCTTCAAACATGCCTTCAAGTTGAGGGCCTCAGGCATTGAGCAAAGAGGAAGCAGGTGAAGGGAGCGCCGTAGTGAGCGTCTGTGATGTGTGGTGTTGCAGGGGCGCATTCCGTTCATTGGCGTGGAGGCAATGCACCAGATCCACACCTTCATCTTCGTGCTGGCGGGCGTTCACATCCTGTACAGCTGCGTTGTCATGTCCCTCGCGTATATCAAGGTGGGCGCCATAGAGACCCTGAAACAAGGGGAAGCCTGGACCATTCTTTTCTTTATTTGAATGTACTTGCTACTAAGAAAAGCATGACATCTTTGGAATGGGTGAGCGGAGATTGTGCTTTGTCAAGTTGGCAACCAGGACCCCTGTCTCTCTCTTGGTGGTCAAGCCCGTGACAGAAGGCAGAGAAAGAGGGTCAATGAAAGCTCGCGGAAGATGCAGTCACGTCAAGTGGCACCAGCATCGTTCGGCTATCAATGCACGCATAGCGGTAAAAGCAGTCTGCATTCCTTGTAAAATGTCAGACACAAACATGTAATATAACTGGCGCTGGTTTGGCGCATTCTTGTGTTTCAATGGCTGCCGCATAGTGAGGCCAGTCTGGCTGTGGCTGATGCTGCGTGGCCTGTATGCAGGTGGAGCGGTGGGCCAAGTGGGAGGAGGAGGCCGTCAGGGAAGCTCGTGCCTACTATGCCGGCCAAAGTATGATTTTTGTCGATGCCCCTTCAGACATCAGAATTGAATCTGCCTGATCTCCACCCGGCTCAAGCAGGCTGCCTCGCCCTCCCTTGCCGCTGTGTTTGTAGACGGCTGGATGTGCCCTCACGGTCATGGCACGTGCGCGGCACTGCCGCTGCGCACTGAGGAGGCACCCATGTTGGGGAAGCCCAAACGTGTGGCTAATTCTGGCGTAGATACTATCTCCGATTCTCCTGCCCACCCAATGTGGCCCCCCCCTAAGAAACGAGGTTTCAGTGCATCTGGGATCAACGCCCTTGCAAATTGTGAGCGGGGGCGTAGCTGCCTTTGGTCGTTGCCTTTGCACTCCTCTGGCTAGACAATACTGGTCTTTGTTTTCTGCCTTCAATCCAACGCCCAGCCTGAGCCGCGCCCCTGCGGGTTGTGCAGGCCAGAAGAAGGACCTGACGCGCGTGTCCACATTCCAGCAGCGGCATAGCGCCAAGGCGGGCATCTGGATCTTGGACTGGGCGGTGAGGCAGCCCCAAGATTGCCTGCGAACTCCTTCCCGCCTCCTCCTTGAGGAATCTTCCAGAAGGGGGCCTTAGAAGATTGTTGGATGCTAGAATCGACAAGTTGCAAGGGCTCCCTTCATTGACCTCCTTATGAGACTGTACAGCAGTTCGCTTGCTTTTCCACAAACACAGAACAAGGTAGGCGCCACAAGAAGGTGATCTTATCCGACGTGCTACTCGGGTTTTAACACAGCGCGTTTCTCCTGCCGTGCAGCACTGCTTCCTCAAGTCCTTCACTCAGGCAGTCGCCAAGGCTGACTACAAGGCCCTGCGCATCGCCTTCTGCACGGTGAGCTGAAAGTCTGTTGATAAGCCAAGTAGCTTGCACGGGGCTGTGGCAGTCTTGTGCAAAACACGCTATGAGGCTGACTGCATATACCAGGGCCGGCAAGCCCATGTTGGCTGCAGGTGTGTCGTCAACTTTGTCAATCACTGATGCGTACGTCTGTTGTGTCAATCACTGATGCGGAAGTCTGTTGACCCTTTTTTCCCTGACCCCATTTGGACCCTTCTTCTGTGCAGTACCACAATCTGAGCCACGATGGCTTTGCCTTCCACAAGTTTCTGCTGCGGTCGTTGGAGGCCGACTACAGCCATGTGGTGAGCAGAGTGGCTCCCGTGTACACCTCCCGTCCACGCAGGCAGTCAATGCGCACCAGCCACGCATGGACTGTGCTCGATTTGCAGTGCTGTAACACAGCTGAAGTGGTCGTATGTCCTGGGAAGGCTTACGAGGGCAACCGCAACGATGTCAAAACAACCTCAAGAGCTCCAGTAGATCTTCCGACACGACTTGGTCATGCTCCTCTATTTCCTCCCCGGTTCACAGATGACAGCCCAACTGACAACGCAGTGGCTCGTCATTAACATTTCTTTGGAAGCCGCAATTCCCGTGATGCTGCTGCGGCCGGTGCGTGCAGGTGGGCGTGACCCCGTTCATGTGGCTCTTCGTGGTCTTCTTCGTTATCTTCGACATCCCGCAGGGCCACATCGTCTTCTGGCTGCCCGATATCTTCGTCATGGTCAGCGCCACCGCCGACTGGCGTGCCCCCTTCGCATCATCATGTTTCATGCCACCAACATCTGGTTCGCGTCTTCAAAACAATGGCTCCGTTACAACCGATTTTTCTATCGAGAACTCCCCATCCACTCTCTGTACTTATGGACAAGAATGCGGCAGCGGTGCCAGCTCCCTTTTTAGGGTTTTAGGTTGAGGGTTGCACAATCTTCGAGACTGTGGGCATGTACTCCTGCACACTCCCGTCCACCCTTCTGTCGATCTCCGTGGGCCAATTGGCGAGGAAAACTCAACGGCGGAAGACGCCTTTCCCGCTCCCACTTTACCTTCTAAGCTGTAAGGTTTTTCTCAGCACCCCCTCCCCTCTTTCTGCGGTGCAGATCATATTGTTGGTGGGCGCCAAGCTGGCGCGCGTGGTGCAGGTGCTCGCGCGCGACATTGACGTGGAGCGCATGGGCCCCTGCGTCGGCGCGCACCTGCGGCCGCGCAACTCGCTCTTCTGGTTCCAGCGCCCGAGCATCATGCTCAACCTCATGCACTTCACGCTCTTCACCGTGAGGCCCACCTCCCAACCCTGGAATTGCTGCACGGTCGTGCTCATGGCTGAAGACCTCGTCGCCTCCCCCCATGACAACATGTCCCACGTCCTCTCTGCCTGCTGCGAATCACTTGCTGGCGGGTCATTCAGCAGCGATGTGCATTTGTGTGGCCTTGATCTCTGCCTGGTGCTTCGTGCCCGTGGTCGCCCCAAAAAGCAGGGCCGTCTGAGAGCTCAGCGCGTCAGATTGTCAGGACATTTGCCGGCCGCGCAGCGCTGACGCTGGTACTGTGATGCTCGTGCAGAACTCGTTCCAACTGGCCAGCATCATCTT
This sequence comes from Klebsormidium nitens, assembly GCA_000708835.1. Lineage (NCBI taxonomy): Eukaryota > Viridiplantae > Streptophyta > Klebsormidiophyceae > Klebsormidiales > Klebsormidiaceae > Klebsormidium > Klebsormidium nitens. The sequence continues at coordinate 43,519 of DF237089.1, read as the reverse complement.
TTATGCGGTGAGCTAAGCCCTTCCCCATCCGCCACTCGTGCACCATTAGCAGCAGCGTGCTCTGGTGCGCAGGCTGCCGCTCGCACGGCCGACGGCTCTTTGTTCCATGTGTATACTGTAAGGCTTCGCTCAGCAAAGCTGCGTGTTTTGCTGAGAATGAGGGCCACTACATTGCTCCTTGCCTGGCGTTGCTGGATGATTGCGCTGGGCCTGCCGATGTGCAGTGGAGTTTTGGGGTCAACTCGTGCTACTTCTACAACCGACCCTTCTCCTACCTGCGGGTGGTGATTAGGTAAGCGACTTCTTGTGTATGCCAAGGGGAGTTGGGTGCTGCCGTGTGGCCCTCCTGTGCTTAAATTGGCCAAGGCTCTCTTGTCCCTCCGGGAAGGCAGCTCGTGCTGCTGCGTTCTGTCCAACCGCTCCAGTCGATCAGGCTAGCCCAGGCCTTTAACCCCTCCTGGCCTTCAGCCTATGCAAGATGCTGGCGTTGCTGCGTCTCGTCCTCGATGTAGCCCGTGGATGCGGCCGCTTCCTGTTGTCACTGAGCAAGCTCTCTTGTGCAGTTATCCATCGCATTGAACCGCTTGACTTGCTCTTTGTGTTGCGCAGTGTGACGTTGATTCTGTTCACCAGCTGGGTGACGCTGCCCGCGTACGCCCTCGTGTCCCAGGTCCGTACTCGCCCTCTCACGCCAGCATCTTGCGCAGCGTCGTCCATATTTGTTGGATGAACCGCGACCTGTGCAGGGAAATAGCTTCCGGAGGCATAGGTCGAACTGTTGAGTAGGAGTTTGCTTGCCCTCTCTCTTGCCGTCCGTCCTTCTTTCCGTTCGACGGCGTCTGCTGGTGTCTTCAAACTTGGAGGAAGCTTCAATACGAAGGCATGGCTGGTTTGCTATCCTGCTTGGAGCTGCACCTAGAGCCTCCTTCCCAAGCAGTGCAGACAAGTCCGCGCACTCTTGTTTGGATGCGCGGTTCTGACGACTGCAAAGGCTGGCTGCGCTCCGCTGCCCTGACCGCCCCGCGTGCTCTTTTGCAGATGGGGTCGACCACTCGGTTGACCATTTTCGGCGACCACGTGCAGCACCACCTCAAGGGCTGGGCCAAGCGCGCCAAGGCGCAGCACGCCCCCGAGGAGGAGGCCAACCCGGTGCACAGCGCGATCGGGTCCGTGCTGACCCTGGTGCACGCGGACGGCCTGTTCGCCAAGAAGCAGGGCGAGTCCGCCAAGAGCGCGGGCCAGCAGCCGTCCGACGAGGACGACGACGAGTCGGGGGTCAAGCAGGTGAGTCCGCCGAGCGGCCGTCGACAGATATGCGCGCGCTGTGTGTGGGTGCATCGTGATTGGGCTGGTACGCATCTGTGAGCGCCTCAAGTGCTGTTGCTTATGCCCTGGCTTTTATGCCGGAACTATGGCTGAGCGCGAAGCGGTGGTTGTGTCTCAAGCCCCGTACTCCTGTGAAGCTTCGGCTTCTCATAACCAAACGGGCCAGCATTTGACAGCACGAGGCGGACAGTAACTCGTATAGTTTGCATTTGCTAAGGGGAGCGCGGAAGTCTGGTTGGCTGGAGAATGGTGATTGCAAGTTCCGAGCTGGTGGCGCTCACAGGGTGACGCACTGTTCAGGCTGCGATCCTGCAAAGCCGCAATCGACACTTGCGTGTCCTCAAGAAGCTGAAGGAGGGATCGTCCAGTTTGGACACTTCAAAGACACTTTTTCCCACATCAGCGTTGCTTTGAGGAAGCTGGGCTTATGTGTCAAGGGCTGTCTTCACTGAGCGCCCACGTGATGATTGCCGACTTTGTGTGGCTGGCGCAGGTGTTGAACGACGGTGATCTCGAATCTGCCGTGCGGCCGCCCATGGTGGACGATGCGGAGCAGACCGGGGATGGCCGGGTGGACACACCCGACTCCGGGACAGCCCGGGAGGGGCGGCAGAACGGGGCCAATGGGGATCACAGTAACGGTCCTCGGTAATAGTGGTCAGCAATATGTATCGACAGGGCCTACCTCGTGCTAGAAATCGATGAGAATGAAGCAGCGAAGGAAGGTGGTTCTGGATGTGCTTCGTCGTGTTGACAGCCCAAGGACTCTCGGTGTCCAGCAGGTTTGGATGCTCTGCGTGAAGTCCAAAGTGACCGCAGCAAGCGTGTGACCGATATAGAGACTCAAAAAGCCGTTTCGGGGCTCTTAGTTGTGTAGACAAGTGAGACATACCTTTTTTTCTTGGGACTATAAACTGATCCGGCAGGACAACATGCTTGTGTAATCGCCCGTTCTTGCCTGCTGTCTAGCTGCCTGGCTCGTAAACTCTCTCGGCCACATGTCTCCCGAGGAGACCAGCTAGCAAGAACGAGATGAGTTTTTCAGCGAATCGAGTAGTTCTGATGTTGATGCATATTTGGCTTGCTAATCCATTTGGCAAATGCGCATGCCGTCAAGCCCCTGTCAATTGTCAAGGTTGCTTAAAACATTGATGCCGGTACGATCGATGGGGAGGTTTCATGAGTGCACGTGCCGCGGCTGACATTGAACGGCTGTAGCATCGTTCCGAGTCAACAACAAAGCAGCAAACCTACAATAAAAAAACCCCATGGGATCCTCTGGCATGCACTCATTTTTGCAAGCCAACATGGCATGTCTGCAGATTGCTGTATATGGAGCAGCTTGATGCTGTGATGAAAGACTGTACATACTAACGGTGAGCTTATCATCAGTCTCAGCTCAGGGTGGACTCTCCGAGTCACACCTTAATCTCACTGCATGCAGCTATCGCCATAGCGAGCCTCTTTATTGTTGATCATGCATCATGCATGCACTTTGCAACGTAACACGTCACTATGTACATGCAACCAATGCTGGCGCCAAAGCAAAGAGAAATGGAAAACATTTTGAATGAGAACCATATTCGGCGAACACGCTGCATGAGTACAGGTGATTGATATGCCGGCATGCTTCACATGATTCATGTCGGACATGGACTCGGATGATGGGTTGGTCAACTTTCAGATAGTTTATTGCATTGACACTAACTCAGGCAGCTTCTGCAGTCTTTGCAAACCATGCCGCAGGACAGAAGAACAGAGGCTCGCAGCCAGTTGGACCATGTGCAAGCAGTGCCCAAGCGATTCAATGATCAAGTCATGGCCCAACCTTATTCAATTGGTCAATGCCAGGGCAAAAGAGAGCAACATGGAGTAGCTGGTAAACCAGTGTCGGCCGACTGTGGACTTTGGCAGTTCGGCGGCGTATTCAAGTTGGCCGGCGCCGGCCGGCAGTACTCGAGATGGAGGAGCGATCGGACGGCTTGCATTGTCCAAGAGAAAAATATGTCATTACCATTCCGTCGATGGGCTTCGCAAGAAGGCTCGCAAGATAAATGGCAGTTGCAGCAGGGAGGGCTGCACTGCAACCACTCTTGAAGATCCGCTCCATACTCGATGGTTTCTTTCGCTATGATCGGGCGCGGTAATCGACGCCGTATAGACTTACTGTATCAAATCGATTTGGACAAACTGCTGACCATTAAGTGCAGACTAAGCGTACCAGGCGGGTGCCATTCAATGCATCATCTAGATCCCTGCCAGCCCGCACTACTACATGCATTAACAGGCGGCTCCCAACTGATTTGAAACTTCCTCCTTCCCCCCCCCTTCCCCTCGCCAGCGTCCGCCTGCGTTTTCAGCACCGGCTGTGAGTCAGGCGGGCCTGTGCAATGGGTATGCAATGCGCTTGGGACATTTTGTTGCTACTGCATGCGGCTGCGTGACTGGTCATGATGATATGATGAAGCTTCTCCAACACTTGAACACATGACTTGAACACTAATACCTCAGTATTGGCTGCGACTCTGCACCATTTGACATTCTCACGACGCGGCAAACTAGTATTACGGAGCCGGACCAACAGTAACTGATTGCCTGCAAGTTCTTAGGCCCCGTCAGGATCAGAGATTCGCAGGAAGTCTCAAAGAATGAAATGCTATTTGCGTTGCACTGCTCCACTGCTTGTGGTGCTACTGCAATGCTGGGCGGCCACCTGTCAACCTGTACATGATTCAAAGTATCACGACGAATATAAAACTCAAAGCGGTGCTTGATTAAAGAGCATTGCAGATTCGTCGTTCATCGACTCAGAGGGCTCGGGCGCCTCCGCGTTTGCCAGGCAGGACTCATTGTTATTGCTTGGTCTCTCGTCATCACCAAACATTCAGCATTTCAAGGAGCGCCGACGCCACTACTGAATTAGCACTATTTCGGATCTTTGGATCGCATTCAAAGACCACATTCCGGGCCAATTATAGGACCGAGGTTCAAGCAAACCCATCGGTTGAGCTTGCCTTCTCGAAGTGCTAGTAGGGCCCTGCTACCGAGCAAGATTGAGACACGTTGAGAGACATCATCTTATGGTCTACCTGGAGCCTTGAAACTCTTCGATTAGCACCTCCGTGGGTCTTCCTATTAGCAGTTAGTATCAGCGGTTCGCTTACGTTCTCTCACCGAACGCTCTTGCCTGGTTGGGTCCTCAAACTGCATACACTAACGCCTTTGACAGACTCACCGGGGTCGGCACCTGAGCATTGCCTAATGGCGGCACGCTCCTGCGCTGCTGTGTGTCCCTGGCTTCTCGTGATGCTTCTATTCACAGCACACGCTATGCGGCCCGGTAAGAAAACCAGACCGCTGCTCCTAATTCCAGTTCTTGGGCTTCATCCGAGGCCTCCCGGATTCATCATTGCCCCAAGAAGCTGAAAATTCTGCCACGCCCATACTTGGCAAGCTCTCTGCATTTACTTTCAGGATACCCTCGACATGCTGTCGGTTTTACTAAGCTTCTGTGAAGTAAGGCTGCATGGGGACAGAATAGTTGAAGCGAAACAAACCCTACACGGTGGTATATAGGGAACGCTGGAGTCACTTCCTTGATCCAAGCGATCTTTAAGTCTAAGGACGGTTTGTTTGAGCTGACTCTCTTCCCTCCTCTGCTGTTGCGATCGAAGTTAGAGTACCCATCTCCGTCGCTCCAAACTCCTTCTCCTAGCTAAGCTAAACCTCAGCATGACCCGTCGTGCAGTTGCCGCTGGTCGCCCCCTTGCTTCGGATAGCTTGTTGCTGGCAGCGGCCAGAAACAACATGTGAGTTCCTTGAACCAGCTGCAAGCAACACTGCTTTGACATGTTAGTACTGAAGTGCCAGCATAGCCCGCTCTAAGTGCCGTCGAGCCTGCGTTCATGTTTCCTGATGCTCTCTAGTTGCTGCAGGCGTGAGCCGATAGCGAGCCCGTTCGTCTTGCCACGTACTCGTACGCGCAGTCCGCCAGTCCTCCATGCCCACGTCCTCCATGCTCACGCGGCGGAGCTTCTGATTTTTCTGCAGGATCCCTGCCGGGCTCAACTTGGACAAGCTGTTTGGCAGGACGCCGCAGCTGGACGCGGACGCAGGTGAGGCCCTGTGCCTGCCCAGGCTCTGAATGACGGCCGTCTCGCCGGTGCTGCCCGCACTGAGAGAGGCCGTCGCCGCCTGAGACCAGAGGCACACTTGGGCCGTGTTCGGCGTAGTTGGGTGGTCCAACTTTGTGAGGGTGTTGGCCTCGTAGCGCAAAGAATCAGACGGAAGGGACCTTAAACACTCAGGTTCTACGCCAGGCGGGCCGAGCTCCTTACCGAAATACCGGTCTCTGCAATACCTGCACACCTTACCCTCCGAATGAATGACACCAACAAGGTATCTGACAAACTTTACACTCCCTAGGTAGGCCGTCAGTGTTTGTTCCAGACTAAAAAGGTCGACCGCCCGATTGGATAAGGCAGCAATAGCGATGCAACTGATCCGAAAAGCTTTTCCTCGCAACTCCCGTATGCCCGGCCTGACCTTGGTCCGTTCTGTGGTGGTGCGCAGCGTCGCGGCGGGAGCTGCTAGGGAAGCCCGAGTCGGAGCTGCACCACTTCGTGGCGGATCCTCTGCCGCCGGAATAAACAGCCTGCCAGCCAAGGTTATTTCACGAACATCGCTACGAACCGTCCCGGCCTGCGACTAAGACACCTTGAGGCGTTGAGTCTGCTGCTTGAAAAATGGTGGTCGTGGACCCAGTGCTGCGATCGGCTGATCGAGAGGCCCACAGGTTCAGCAAAAAAGTCGCTCCGACAAGGGGGTCCTTTTAGCCAGCCGTTTTCATACCGGCTTGCTTCCAGATTGCATGTGACCATAAACATTGGGAGAGGGCTCTCATGCAGAGCGGAAAAGCACAGATCATGGTGAGTAGTGCCTCAATCTGCTGTTGGCGGTACTAGGCTAGCAAAAACTAAGTTCCAACTCAAACATAGCTTGTTGCAGACCCAGCTCTCGGAGCCGACGATTTGTTTCCAAAGGTTTAAGACAATTTGAGCAAGCCCGGGGGGCGGCCGGCCGCCATTCGCACACTCCCAATGGACAATGACCGTGTATTTCAGAGCACACGCCTACCTAGAAACTATGCAGTAGGATCGAGTCGATGGCGCCCTTGTACATGTGCACACGCGCGCTGATCTTAGATTGATCAGTCACCCATGATCCTTATATATGTATAGTGAATCCTATAGTCGAATTCCACATGCCGGCGTACTTTTGATTGTATATATACTATAGGGATAATCTTGCATTTGATAATGGGTGCCATGAGGTTAATAAAGTCCCAATCGATTCATGGCGGCAGCATGCATGAACATGGGCTGGGCGGCGGGCGGGCCGCGCAGTGCAAAGTATCTATAGCAAATATAGGCCAAGATCCTTGGCAGCCTCGGCCTTTGCACGCGCACATGTCATGCATGATCCTAATAAGTCAGTGTTCCCAGAGCTCGCTCCAACGTACAATCATATGGTCAGGGTCACGATCGAATGCATGCGGTCAGCACCAAGCTCGCTCTTGCTTATTGACGATCGACCTGGCTGTCAATCCGACCTGGCCGTTTACGAAGAGTTTTGATGGTTCTTGTTTTGCTGCACGTACATGGATCGTCACCATGTTGTATGCACACCCTAAGTTTCTCGAATCAATCTTGCACTGTCCCTCAGTCGGTATGCTAGTCTAACATTTATTACTTGAATGTACCGACTCGAGAAGGATCCGCAAGACTTCCTTCTCGTGATCCGTAATGTCAGTTCTAAGCGAGCAGTGAGTACGGTCCCCTAGAATCCTACCAAGATGTTCTCGAACATCCTTCTACTCGTCAGAGCGACGTCTAGTGAAGACAATCCTACCAGCCGCCCCTTTTTCTGGATACGCTTGCACCTCGGTCCGTCCCACAGAAAAGGAGGCAGCTCTCCGAGGTCCCTGCATAGGATAGGCGCCCGTATAAGCCCGGCCTGCGTCCCAACTGCTCCTGACGACGCCATAGATATGTCGGTATCTTTGACAATGTCGAAGGACCAAGACTCGCAGGCATCGAAGAGAGCTCCACAACAGGATCAGGAACATCCAATCGTTGCTCCCCTGCCCGAGCATCCGACTTCCGTCTCCCAGCCTGCACGTTGTTCGACGAGAAGCCTGCCGGCCAATTCAAAAGAGTCGACCGTTTCTGAAAGGCCTCAACAACGTCAGCATGTCGGTGGAGCATTCTCTGACCTTGGCCAGATACGTCAGCAGCGCCTCCACGGCCCGGCTCTTGGCAGGTCGGCCGCCACGAGGCGGACCCACGGCGTGCACGATGCTCTGTACGACGGCCGCTTGCACCACGGGGGGAGCCGCGGCCAGGGAGGCCAGGTCGACCACGTGACGGCCCTCCTGCAACCGGCGCCGATAATGCGACATCAGTGCATCGTAGACGAATACAGGTGGCACGAGAGGCCGGGAGAAGGAAGCTGCCCTGGAGCCAAAGCACGACACCTCTGCCGTTCATGAGGTGCTGCTTTCCTAGAAGTGCAATAGACTGCCCAATCCGCACCAGTGGACGCCCGATTGGTTCCCATCATTCTTCCTACCGTATCCATTAACAAATTTGCTCAAGAAGTTCCCTTCGCTGAATGCACGATGGTTTACTCTACTCGAGACGGTGCAGGGATTGAAGCACGGCCAAAACTGGGCGGTAGATTGAGCTCATAAAAGCCACGAGCTTCTTGTAATCAGCAGGGGAGCTAGATCGTAAGCGGCGGGGTTAAAAATTTGGGCGTTCCTTTGTTCACATACCCGCTTTGTGCGAGTCGCATGCTCTAGGACCGCCTGCGTCTGTTCCTCTAGGCGGGCCTTGAGGTGGCCGCACAGCGCCAGCGCTGCCCCAACGTCACTGGAGGACACACCTGGACAGACGTACAATCGGTCAGCATGCCACACAGGTGATCACACCCCAGTGCGCCTCTTTTAAGGCACACAACAGCGCCTCTGCGCAGCATGTCGTCAAGCTGCTCTGCGCGTTTCTAGTTGACAATGTCGACGGCTCAGGTTGCCCAGCGCCAGTTTCAGAGGGGCCCTTTGAAACTCACTTGGACAAAGCTTTCGGCTTTTGCGACAGCACACAAGCATGTCGCTGTACCAGCATTGCGTGACTATGAGAAAAGGCAGATAGGCGAAGATCAAGATGGCCATATCAAGATGTCGAAGAATTAAAGCTGGGACACATTGTTAATGTGGCAGCCAGGTGGGCGGGCTCACCTGAGTGCGGGTCTTGCAGCACGGCGCGCACCCGGTTCCGCAGGTAAACAGGCATCGCATTGCTGGGGTCCTCCACCCAGGCCTGGCCTGCAGCACAGCACACCTGCAGCAGACAAAGCATACGCGCCATCAGCAGTGGGCAGCAAGAGGGCAAGCAGGCAGGCCCTGGCACAGGCACAATTGTGAAGGACAAGCATGGCCGATCCAGGAATGTTTCAGGGGCCTGCTATACCCTTGACAGGGTACACCTCAGGAGGGTCGATTGGAGATTGTCAATACAAGATGCGTTGGGTGACTGATCTTAGATTCTCGGCTTGTTAAATGCTGCTCTACCGTCCCGCCCCTCACCTGCCGCAGCTGTGCCTTGGTGGCCCCCAGCAGTGGGCGCACCAGGCGCAGGGGCCGCCCCGCCAGCACGCGCTGCGAGGAGGGCGCCATGCCGGCCAAGCCCGCTAGGCCGCTGGCGCGCGAGAGGCGCATCAGCAGCAGCTCCGCCTGGTCGTCCCAGTGGTGCGCGGTTAGCAGCGCGGTCAGCCCACGCGCGTGGCACACGCCTGCCAGCGCATCATAGCTGCACAAGATGCCGGGTGTCGGGCAATGGTCCTCGGAGGAAGGACTGATGCTGCTTTCTGATACAATGAAGAACCTGAGGGGCTAAGAAGCTCAGTCCCGAGCAACTAAACAAGGAGTAACCCAAATGCCGGTGGTTTCGAGATTTTGCAGCCCAACTTATGGTGACTACCACACCCTCAGCTCAGGAAGGGCGGGTGTGCTCACCGCGCCTCTCTGGCTGCCTCCTGCACTTTTGCGGCAGTGGGCAGCCCGTGGGGCCACTCCAGCGTAAGCACCTGCTGCTGCAACCCCAGGACGTCCAGCCAGGCTGCCACCTGGCGCGCCTCTGCCGCACTCTCCGGGCGCAGCGCGTGGTCCACCACCAGCGCCGTCACAGGGGGGCCTGGCAGGCGCGCAGCCAGGACTGCCAGAGCCATGCTGTCGCTGCCCCCTGAACCGGAAAGGCTGTCCGTCAATAGGCGGATACGCAGAACAACTCTCCAACCAGCAGCACCCTTACAGGGTGGGGCACAAAGACATCCCCTTGCTTTTCTGACTGTCAGGAAGCAGCGCAAGCATGGGTGGCCACCAGCTACCAGTAAGGGTGAAGAAGCCACTCTCAGTATGTCCAACTCATCAAGTCTAGTTGTTCGAATATACACAGCAGGGAAAACAGTGGCTCAAGTGAGTTTGCAGAGCTTCTCAATGAGGGGCACAATGAACTTGAATGCAAGACCCTTGATTACCCATCACCGAGCAATTTTGGGTTGGGAGCGTGCGAGGCTCACCAGAGATTGCCATGGCCAGCGCAGCCCCTTTCTCGGCCCCCGCTGCCCTCAGTTGCTGCTCCAACCACTGCGGTGTGAGGGCCTCACTCCTGCCGCTGGCCAGTGCCGTGCCTGTGACACACCTGGGCATGACATGCCTGAACTTGGGCAAGGACGGGCGCACCGGAAGGTCCAAGCAGCCCCGCAGAGGGATCACCGTCTGACAGGCCCCCAAATGCAGGCAACTCGACAGAAACCGTTGCATGTTGGAGCGTCACGAGCAGCAAATTAGTGACCCCAAAATCTAGAATGTGGTAGCGATGCCAATGAACAATTAGCGTGTCAGAGGCGCTCTTTAGTCCCCCTGTGTAGATTAGTTGTGTTGGCAGTGAAGGATCAGCTACATGCTCTGCGACCTCAAGCCCTAATAGACTGCTGAAAGCAGCCCTCGTGATGGTGCCATTGCCGACAAAGCTCTGCTTTGCGATTTGTCAGAGAAGAAAGGGAAGTCTGCAAGCCTGCATTAGCCACCCTCCGAATGAGCGCACTGACTATGCTTCTGATTGTCACGAGCAGTGTCCTCTGAAACAACGACAAACATCTCTCAATGGGTAATATTCTGCCACCCTACAAATTCCATTCACCAATCTCATGGGCTCTGTTCAAAGGTACTCATTCTCATTTGCAAACAGCCCTGCAAATTTGTGCCCAGGGCCCAGGGGCTGTGTCACACATAGATGAGCTGCTTCCTCCTCCTGCCTGCTGCATAGCAAGCGAGGGCAATGCAGCAGAGGATCAGCCCGGCCGTGACCCCTACAGACACGCCTAGGGCTGTTGTGCTGTACTCATTCCTGTCCTGGGGAACAGGGATGGGAGGCGCATTGGCCAGAAACAGAGAGGGGGGCGACGAAGACATGACTGCTTAGGATGTCAGCATCCCGCGAAGGAGCGCACCAACGATTTCTCTCTTGGCCCCAACCTCCTAAAAGAAAACCTTCCTAAAATGTTCCAACCACCAGAATGCAAGTCAGATCTCTACTAGGTAGTACTAGGTAATCCAATTGAAGAGCGCATCGCCACTTGCAACTAACAAATTGACTGATCAGGGGGGGCTTCTCCTTTTCGAAAAGCGCTCGATCTGGCAAGTTCTCGAGCTAGCTGTAGTAGGCTGCGGCTGGGAGCTGCGGCATGATGCAATAAATCAAGCGCGCTAGAGGCAGATGTCCCAGTCACGCGGCCGGCTGCTCCGGCAACGCGGCCGTCTTTTTCAAAATGCTCCCACCAACGGGTCAAAGGGTTTGAGGTTTCAACCATCACGTGGCTCCCCTGTACGTATACATGAGGAACATACCGTATACGAAGCCCGTCAACTTATTTGCCCCTTGTCTTTGATTTCTTTCTCTTCCTTCTCGAATCTCTGTGCTTTTGTCTCTTCAACTTTTGTCTCCCAAGTAGTCCTGCCACGGTTTTGGCACACTTTGACCCGTTCTGAGTCCTGACCCAGTGAATTTGCAATGCGCTTGCACGGTGCCGCACTGTTGCGTATGAGTAATTAAAATTTCGTCATTGTCGAAGGTTGTAAAGAACGGCCGCCAGCTATTGCAGGGGCAGGTGAAGGGGCGCTCGGAGTCGAAGTGCAAAAAGCTCGGGCCTGAGCGGCCAATATTGGATAAGAACCTTTATTGTTTGGATACACTCTTTTAGTCAATGGCGCCTGTCGCGGAGCCGCAACGGGAAGTCAACAAAAGGCACCGCAGCCGTTATTTGTCCGGTGAGACACAATACTCTGAAAGCTGCGAAAACTCCCTGTGAGGGGCCTTCGATCGTGCTTCGATCAAGCTTCCGTGCTGCTCGAATCGCACGTAAATGCATATTGGTTACAGTATCTGCATGTAATTATTGCAAATGAGCTAGCTTTAGCTAGCGTCGACCCAACATAGTCACTCGCGAAAATTGTGCACAGCCAGCGCGTAGGCAGCGCGTGCGGCCGAAATATGCGCACCGCGCTCTACCTGTCTTATGCCTAGCCAGCACTTTGTTATATAACGCGTACAAGCATATACTCACATACTGAATTCACAATGTTACTGGGACCAGACGCTCAAGTAGTGCATATTATGACTTGCATGATCGCTGCACGGCGCCCATGCGCTGTCCCGCTTTTACGCTTTTGAACCATAAAGCTATTCTGGCCGGACTCTGGTCGCAAATTTGCAGGACTTGAGTGTGTGCGCACATTTGCGGCTGGCATTAAGACGGGCCCGCTCTTGATGCTACTCGTCGTCCCTTGTTTTCAAAGTGCCAGATTGATGACGTTGGGCAGAAGTAACATGCAAGCCGTAGGTGACACTTTACAGCCGGGTTTCGCAGGCACTTTAATAGGCATGTATCAGGCTGCTTTTGGGCTTGTCTTAGGCATGCCTCACGCTGCCAGACCTGCCAACCATACGCTCGGCATGCCGAGTGGGTCTTAGGCAGGGTTTAGGCAAATTGCTTTTCGCTTGATCATTCTCAAGGACGTCTCTTCCAGCTTGCTAATCCTCCCCTTCATGATTGATTGACACCCGACATGGTAATCTATCAGTCAAGAGGTACGTAGACCTATTGTAGACAAAGCCATGATGCGTGATTATACCACGTACTACAATCTTCCGTCACGTCGAGTTCTGAATTGCAGGATTCAAGTCGTACCTTCAGTCTTTGTTCTGATTAGCTGGCACACGTACTCACATAGACGCGTCAGCCCGTCTGCTGATATTTCAGCTTGAACATGACTCGAAAGATGGCTTATCAAAAGGTGTCTGTCAAGAGAAAGCGTGTGATTTGATTTCCCAATTAGGAAAGAAAGTCTGGCGGCCAAGTGATTGCATTAACCTGTCCGATGCGACTGTCTGAGACGATGAACCTAACAACGGTGCACGCAACACCTGGGACCTGTCTAGAGTTGGTGGAGCTATGCAGCTAGCGAGCAACCCTGTCTCTTTGTAGACCCGTCTTTAGAACAACTGAGTATCCTGCACAAGAAAAAGTACTGTCTAATCGTACTAGACCTCATGTTGGACCCGGACCCAAAGCTGCCACTGCTAGCCTGCAGAATTCAGCGTCAAAGCGACGTTGCAACTCGTTTACATCACTATTTCCCATAAGCCTATCCCATAGAGACTATCCCATAAAGCCTATCCCATAAAGACTATCCTACAAAGCCCAAGTCAAGCTGGCACGTCAGTGTATGTAGGAAAAAACATGAACTTCTGGAAGATACCTACTTAGAAGGGTCAAGTGACCAATCTTTCCATTCCCAACACGATCACCCAGCGGTCAGGCCCCCCCACGTGGCCGCGATGTTCCACGTGCCGTTCCGATCGTGCGCCCTGAGGGCGGCGGTTGTGTTCCCGATGTACTCGTCCACCAGCGCCGATAGGGCCGAGCCCCCGGGGAAGAAGTCCCCGCCCTGCCAGGCGGCCATCGGCTTCGGGGCGGGCGCGAGGGCGAAGAAAAAGAAGTCGAGGAATTCGACGACGTCGAGGCGCGTGCCGAATGCGTTGAGGAGCGTGGACTCCTGCATCCGGCCCAGCAGGGGCGCCGCCCGCAGCACCGGAACGTAAGTGGTCGGGTACACGATCGCCTGGGCCTGCCATACCGGGCCTGCAAGGCGCCACGTGGACGGTTTCTGGATCGAGATCCCTTTATCGATCTAGAGGAGGCGAGAGGACGTAAAGCGAGAGGTCTTCCTTCGGTTGTGATTTGCTCTCACCGCTGTATTGGTCTGCAGTCGCAACTGATGGGAAGGCAATTTGAGGACTTCAAATCTGGTTTCGGGGCAAACGGGTCCGGCGCATGGTGCTGCCAGGGCGTCCGGAGTGTTACCCAAAGCTAGCTACCAGGGCGTCCGAATTGGAGCGCCGAGAGGTGCCACTAGGTCTAGAAGGCGTCCAAAAGCTTTTTACGTGGCGTTCAAATTGTTATTCCGAGGCGCCTAAGAGCGTTCGGCGTGGCGTCCGAAGGCTCTCCATTTTCGCGTGCGCGGCCAAGAACGAACAGCAAAGGGGATAGTGTGGAACTCACCCGCTGCTCCATGAATGACCCGGCGGTGGAGGAGGCGGGTCAGCACGCCAGCCAGATCGCCCCGGGTGGCGACTTGCCCTGAGCGGGTCAGGTTGCCGAAGTTGCCGCGGTCGGGGTGAGAGAGCTCCGTGACGAAGTCCTGGGTGGGGAAGCGGGGGTAACAAACCGGTTTAATGACCGGTTCTGAAGACCTTTCAGACCTTGGAATATAGAAGGGATCAGATTAGAGGACCGAGGAATTGCAGTAGTTTTGCGTTCAAGGGATGACGTGAGATTGTCCAGTTGTTGCCTCACAAAGACTTCGATTTCGAGCAGCAAACTCAGAAGGTCGAGCAGCTTAGAAGGAGAGACAATACTTGTAGATCATCACCCAGTCTGAGAGGACTGGATTCCAATCCTGAGTCTCCTCGTAAGAATCGAAATAGCATAGCACGCCAACTGCACTGCCTTCAAAACTGGAGCAAGAAACCTGCAAATTTTCCTGTCCATTTTGGGGATGCGCGGAGCCGAAAAAGACGCAGCGCAACTAGGCAGGGGTTTGCATAACATAGCCACCTGCAGTGGCGCGTCGGCTTCCACGTCAGCATCCTCCGCATACGTGGCGTTCACAAACGCGGCCGCGAAGTCATCCTGGACGCCCCACAGCGCTATCAGGAGGTCGCGCATCTCCGAAACCTCCGCGAAGTCGGGCGCGCCTGCGGCCGGCGCGGTCAGCCCGCGCCGCTCCAGGCTGGCGACGTAGTCGTATGAGTCGACGAAGCTCGTATTGCCCAGGATGTTGCTTACCAGAGTGGCCTGGCCCTGCAAGAAATGATCGAGACCCCCGTCATTGGAAGTTTGCGCTTCATGTTAACGTCTTATCGGCTTATCAATGACAGCTCTTCGCGTTTCCATCAGAGTATGCTTGACCACCCACGTCCGTCCCGCGACTTGTGATGGACGTTCTAGCTTTTGAGCCGTTCAAATTGCTTTTGTACTGCCTGGGCAACTCGAGCAGGAGAAATGGGGGGCCGCGAGCTGCGAGCGTCGACGGCACGGTTCACGCACCCAGCCGTGTAAGGAAGTTTGCGCTATCCTACTCTGCTTAACGGAGCATTACGAGAATTTGAAGATTCATGTGACAACGGCAAAAGATAGCTGATTGCTTCCAGTCCGTCTACTTGTTGCTTAGCCAAACCGTGTGGAACCCGAGACGAAGCTTTGCGCCGTCCGTTGACCACGGCGCCTGCATGTCCCCGGTGGAACACAGATCACCGGCCCAATCCATTTGAAAAGACCTTCATTACCTTGCGCTGAGAACACGCGCGCTCAGTGCAGGTATCGTACCTGCCCGGTAAGTTTGAGCGGCAGCGCTCCGGGCACCCTGGTTGCCGTGTTGAGCACGGACGCGTAGCCCATGAAAGGGTATAGCAGCGCCCGGACTGGGTGGCTTTCGGACAGCGCCCGATTCAGCGCCACCCGGACGGTCTCGACCGGCCAATGAAGCGTCGCCACGTGATAGAAGTTGGCTGACATGGTGATTGCGTGCCGCGCGCACACGCGAGCGTACCACCAGTTCCAGGGGTTCCCGGTCGCGCGCGCGTCGTCGTACGCAGTGATGAGCGGCGCTTGCCTGCCACCGACGGGGCGGGATGTTAATGGGAATTGCGAAGCATTGTGCAGAAGATACTCGACCAGGATCTGATGACGGAATGTCTGTGCGCCGCGCCCCGGTCTTTGCAGAGCTTGCTAGGAATCAGTATGTTGAAGCATACACTCTCGATGACGGACCTCGAAATCAAATACAGAGCTGGTGCGCAACGGCCCCGAAAACATGGCAACCCAATCTGAACGTGACCTTTTCCACATCTTGCAAACATCGTAACAATTGTGTCAACTTTTTGCAAAACCACTGGAGCATCCACTTCCTGGGTATTGCGTAGCTTCATCTGCAGATCGGGGAAGAAAACAGGGAGCGCCGCTTCCGACCTGAGATACGATCGTCAACAGCAAGGACCGTCTTGGCCGGTCCTAAAGGTCCTCAACCATCGCATTCAATACTCATCCTTTGTAAAGATGTTTCGAAATGGCCCTGGATAGTGTCAGATTATACCCAAACATCAAAGCGCCCCTACCCTTCAACGCCAAAATGGACTCTCCTCAGATTACCTACATTACCTAGCTAGGAGAGGGGAGTAACCGCCGAGCATCCGAGGAAGATCTTCCTCCTGTAAACCGGCCAACCCCAGTAAGTTGGGAAGAATGGGGTTTGAATGGGTAAGAAAGCCAAAGCGCAGGCTTTCGAGCAAACCCACCTCGGGTTTTGCCCCAGCTGGATGGCCACGGTGACCAGCTCTCCGGAGTCGAGCAGATAGAAGAGGATCTTGGGGGCGTGGGTCGTGTAGCCGATGTCGTGCTCGACGTTCTCCAGGAACCAGTAGTTCGCCATGTACAAACGACCCTGCATCGGATGGAGTTCGAACTTTTGAGCGTTGGAATCCGCTACCTTCCCTGAAACTCTCTGTCATGATCAGACCGTCATTGGGTGACGACTTTCAAAGCCCCCCAATTAGAGTTGTCAAGCAGACCCACAAGAAACCGTTGTAAAACGGAGCACCAGGAGAATAGCAGATGTTTGCAGCAATCTTATCTTGTAAAGCAACCGAAGTCGACGGGTGACTGACTCCAAGCCAATTCCGAGTGCCGTATTGTCTACCGCCTGCGACCTTCTCTTCCGTCATCGTGCAGACATCTTTGCGCATTTTTGCCGATTCCAATTGATGATATGATTCTAACGCAGGGCACGCAGAATCTTAAGCTACTTTTGGGGTCCCGTGAAAGTGAACAATAGCGGATGCTTGTCAGGAAATCCTTGAGTCACCGTCAATCTCAAACTCTGCCAGATCAGGTGACTCGACCGTGGTTCAAGAAAATTGGGCCTCATTGGAACGTGGTCCGGATACATATCTCAACTTAATGACACAAATGACATAAATCTGCTTCGAGACGTACTCATGAGGAACACATACGATATGAAGTGCGAAGGTTTCACGATTTAAAGAGCCGCCATGCTGCTTCCAAAACGATTGGCCAACATAATTGCAATCAAACATCACCAAGCCTTCGTGAGAGCATTAGTAGATTCCGGAGGGGCTCACAGCGCTGAGAGCTTGCTCCAGAGTGGTTGGAGCATTGCCCCAGGTGGTCCGCAGGGTCTGCTGCAGGAACACCTGCACGCCAGTTGATGTGGCGACCGGGAAACTGTCTACCGGGGGCAAAGTCGTCAGCCGGGAGAAGCACTGGTCGTCCCCCGACATCTGCATGATGCGAAGGAGCAGCGCGCCATCCCCGGTGTCGTTCATGAACCACTGCGCGAAGAGAGGGAATCGACAGTCATGATTCTTGCAACCGCCTGATCGGTAACCGTGGGTTTATGAAGCACTTACTTTGAGAGACGAAGGAAGCACGAAGGGAACTAAGCATTAAGGCAAGTGTTCATGTGGTAGCGTCTAGTGATTTGAGCGCCTCGCGCCCTTCTACTGAGGGTTTAATAAGACAAAAATTATGGCTGCAACCCGTTTGGACCGAGCAGTTTTTGAAAGGACCACCCCCGTGAACTCGGTGGTCGAGCTTTCATGCACCAGGGTCACTTTGAATGTAGTTCTAGGTCTTTTCGCATAAGGCGTGACTGCTTGCATTCCAGTCTAAACCCGCACTCTTTGCGGGCCCAAAAGTGTGTACAAACAGTCAAACCATTTTCCTTCGATACTTTCTGACTCCACGTGGGGTCAAGTTTCCATTCGAAACAGGAAGCGAGAACTCTTACCTTCATCTGAGCTCCCGGGTCTTGGGGCCCGATGTCGTATCCCCGGGGAAAGACTTGGAACAGTTCCTGAAAGAAAGAGCGTGTAACAAAATCATAACCGATTGATAGGAGATACCTATGTGGGCGCGACGCTGGCTAGCGGTGGTGGCCAAGTTTCGCACCCGTGACGTCACCCGCTGGCTGTGGCAGCAAACGGCATCTGCATATTGTGGCCTGCCACGTGGCAGTGCTTGACTGGCCGCCCGATAGGTGACCGGAACGATCTCAACGTTTCATCGGCAGATCATTTCCCCTGACACATTAAAAAGGATCTGGAGCGAGAAAGTAGATTCGAAGACTGACGAGAAACGCGCGCATCAGGCCTTCAAAAGCTCTCCTACCATCGGATGAAAGTGATTGAGGAAAGATGGTGGAGAGATCTACAGCATCTTTGACATTTGCGGCGAATGGCTTGGCCTGAATTCAGTGCTCTGTGGGACGCCGTTTTTCATTCCGACCCTTCAACCTGCCTCCGAATTCAGCCCTTCAATCTGTTGGAGGAATGTGAATCGCCTTCTCATTCTGAGAGTACTTTTGGACTGGTCTCACCTTGGCCGGATTGCTTCTCTACCACAGTAAGAAGGGATCACCAGCCAGAAAACTGACCTGAAACGACCCGAGCTCCTTGTCGGGCCCAAGGGAGTCGTTTTCCGCGCGGTAGATGGGCGGCTCTACTCGGGGGAATAGCGTGTTCCAGAGCTTCACGTGAGGTGCGACCACTTCCACCCTGTACCTGTCGTACTCCAGGACGTCGTCCACAGTAAGGGTGCTCGCTTCAACGTACCCGTACAGGGCCGGGTACGAGCTCTTTGTCCCGGTTGCCCATCCATACTTCGGGGACTCTTCCGGGGCGACTTCTCGGAAAAAATAGGCGGAGAAAGCGACGACGATTGCGAGTTTGAGGATGCCCAGAAGGAGAAAAGCGGCCTGGCTCGTCGGCAGCATCCGGGTGAGCGCTCGGGTGAGAGCCCCGGGGCGGCGCGCTGTCTTCGTAGCAACCGGTTGAGAGCCCCTTGGCGGCAAAGCCCGCTCGACGTCGTCGTTGCGGGGCCCCGGGGAGCTGCCGGAGGTCTCTGTAAGTCCTTCCGACGTCTTCTGAAAGGAATACATAACAGGAATTTGCAATCTGGTACAAGTGTGAGCTAAGTTTGGGCGTTCACGGACGGCGGTTTCTCGATTAGAAAGAAACCATTAGACCGCCAATCAGTCGCTGTCAAGGTGGTAGCCCTCATAAGTCCGCCAGGTCTGTGAAAGTTATGAAGAGGGAAGGATTTGTCAGAGGGTCTCGCTCTGCGAGTTTGCATGCAGAAGCGTGAGTTGTAGCTTTTATAAGAAGAGACGAGGATCAAGCGCGCATTGTATCAAACTGTAATAGATTTTGTATCCAACTTACTCCGAGTGGACCTGTACGTCCCCTCTCAGTATGTTGCAAGCGAAGCCCGGATTCCGAGCAGGCTAAAAACTAAACCACTTGTAAGATCCACGAGAACCTCTTGGAAGGAGGCACACAAGCTCTACCTCCGTCCAGTTCTCCAACGAACTGCTCACCCTGCGCGCGGTCGCGGCCGCCGTCGCCATGGTGTGCCGGTTGGAGGAGGTGACGTAGCCGCGCATCGCGAGCGCGGCAAAGAAAACGGCGCGCGACACGAGGTTGATGGCGACCACGATGCCCACGTTCCACAGCACTGTGCGCTTCATGCCGAGCGCCGTCACAATTTGCAGGCCGTCGGGGCAGGCTGGAAGGCACGGAGTCTCAGGATTGGATATTGGCTCAAGATCCTAGATTCTACACTTTGACGGTTAAGTACCAGACATTGGCCCAAAAGAGACGCATGACAAGGATGAAAGGAGTTGATTATAGTAAAAGTGGCCAAAGGCGAGGATATCAGAGCGGGTAGAATCTTTGGAAATGAAGGAGAGCATAGTTGGAGAAAGGACCCCTAGAAAGTTGGAGGAGAGATTACCAGATCTTGTTCTGAAATTTAAGAGGTATTGCCCCTTAAGCTACATCAAGACGCCCACTGGAGTCGGGTGGAAGGTAAAGGGCGACCACCGGGGGCTGCTCACCGCGCACCAGGGTGCCGTCCACAAGCGCGGGCACGCGCTGCGAGTCGAGGCAGTCGGACACGGGCCCCATGTCCGCATACTGGTTCAGAACCAGCGCATGTCCGGCGTACCGGACAGGGTTCACGTAGTTGAGCCACCGCCACCCTGCGAAATTTGGACGTCCGTGGGAGGTGAGTGGCGCGGATGATCCAATGCTGTTAAGGCCCTCCCGAAAGATGACGGGACAGCTGGAAAGGCGTTTTCTTGAGCGCCCAGAATGCGGGGCCCCCGTACACGGTGTTAACGGCCGTTCTTTCCTCGACAGACAAGTCAGGGCGACGCACGCTTGGTCCTTGCCCAATTCGCTCACGGAGGGGCTCTGTTTTAAGATGAAAAAAGCAAAGGCCGACGCCCTCTTACGAGAACTGTCAAACGTCATTGCGTTCTTGAGCAAAGACCCTTTTCGATATTGGTGTGTCAAGGAATGCGGCTGTGTTTTGTATGCTTCAATGAGCAGATTTAAGTGAGTCATGGAAAGACATGGCTTATCTCCCGCCAATTGTTGCCCATCAGAGCATACAAGCCAAATAGCTGTTTCGAAATCTAAAGAATATGGACCCTGGAGAAGAGGTATTTTGCGAGATATCGGCTGCCTTCGCAGGCTCTCAGTACTCACCGATCAGTCGGTGGGGCAACGCGAAAAAGTACTGGTCAATCTTGAGAGGCTCACCAACCAACCGAAACAACCGCGACGTAGTTGATATTCATCTCGAGAGAACCTCCAAACGGTCAAAGCTACGGCGACGAATTGAGCGGGAAAACCTCAAGAAAAGGTTACCAGTAGCGGTCACTCACAGACGGGTATCTGGCTAGAGGTTACGAGGAAACCGGCCGTGAGTGTCCACGCTCCGAGCAGCGACGTGTTGATCAGCGTGGCCAGCCAGTCCCTCCCGCTGACGAACGCCAACGTCACAGTCCACAGGTTGAAAGTGCTCATGGAGACCCAGATGACGAAGATGAATGTCAGGTATGCGCTCGTGCTCGCGCGCAGGCCGACCAGCCAGTAGTAGTACAGGTAGGGTGGCACGTGGGCGACCGCGGTGATGAGCTCGTCGTACACGGTGCGCGCGAGCGCGAGCGACGCGGGTGCGTAGAGGCCGTTGGCGTGCTCAGCCTGCGGGAATGGTCAGGATTCTAGGGTTTTACAGGGGGGGCGCGCGAAAATTCTTCTGGGAATGACGGCCATACGATGCGAAATTCCATGACTGGAATTGGATCGAGAAGGATCATGTAGCAAGCAACATTGGCGCTGCGTACGGGGCCTTTCAAGCGTCCGAAGCTGTGAACGGGGACAAACACAGACCACCTGCATTTCAGTCTGCATCTTGGATCAGAAAGATGAAATGCGCCCGTGTTTATCATCCGTTTCTTTCCTTCTTTTGAAACCGTGACTCATTTTTGTCTACGATTTTGCTTCCCTGTCTTCTGTTGCTTCGGCTCTATTGTGCCAATTGCCGGCCGTTGTATAAGCGATTACCATCCACAACACTGTTAGAATTTTGCTCAGCTGTGCATAACTGCGTTTTTAGTTTCTATCTCATCTTTCTTCTTGCATTATTCATTCTCGCGACCCACCTGGAATGTTGTAATCATTTGGACCGCGCGCTCTGTTCGATGCCACGTGAATGACGCGCCGAACGTGAGGACGAGCAGCAGCGCCGCCGCCGCGATGCTGACGCCACCCAGGGTCGACGGCTGCCAAGAGGCGACGGACGCACCATTGTGAGAAACGTGTCAAACGTGTGATTGGAGGTACCAAGAATCGAGAATTTCCTCGTACAGAATCTTAGAAAGTCTCCTTGGATCGAAGCTACATTGCAGTGGGAAAGGGGAAGACGGCAGTCAAAACCACAAAATGTAAGACTCCAAGCGCTCATCAAAACCAGGCAGAGTATGGAGTTTCCTCAAGGTGACTGATTCAAAAACGGATGGAAGCATACGGAGCGGGGTGGTTTTGGGGCGGTTGGGTGACCAGCCGAATACTTTAACATCCTTTCTCCGCTTTGGCGCTCCATTCTTTCGAAGATTAAGTGAACTTGCACCACCCAAGTACGGAGGATTTAGAAGAAGGTTGGCGCTTCTCGACTATTCCCGATCTACAACTTGGAGCTTAGAGGGTGTATGTACTTAGTTGTGAACAGACGATCTGAATCATCCAAGAAGAGATTTTCCTTCGTCTTTTCGCCGACGCAACTTCGCCGGTATCATGACGTGAGAATTGGCGCTTGATAAACGGAAAATGGAGGCTGAAGCTTGCTCCAATCTGTTCCTGATATTTCTAGTGGGGCGGGCATTGTGCGCGTGCGTTCGCGCGCTGCACCGGCTCCATCCCGCTCACCACGTGCCAGAAGAGCGTCCCGACCACGAGCAGCACGATGTTGGAGTGCGCGATCATGGTGACAAGCCACGTGGGGTCGCTCCATAGGTCCGCGCGCATGCTCCGGGCCGCCAGGATTTTTGCGCTGCGCAGGCTGAAGGTTGACTCGTTAGAGCCCGGGGTCCACACGTGGGGCAAGTCCCCGGCTACTTTGAGGGCGGCGGCGTGCCCGGCGGAGGACTCGTGGGCGGCGACCAGGTCCGCCCGGGGGAAGGTACCGGTCGCGAGCAGGTGCTTGTTGGTGTCGAAGCTGGAGGAGCGGCGGAGCATGGGGCCTGCAGGGAGCAAAAACCGTACAACGGGTAAAAATAAATTGCGAGAGGAAAATCTGAGTGGATTGAGGAGCCGAGGATTGCAATGTGGGGAGCGCGCCGAGATGCGGTGGTTTGGATGCGAGAGCCCAAAGTAGAGCCGGAAAAGATGATCGAACAATTGAGATTGAGAGGGTTTCGGATTCGACCGGCTAATCAAGACGGTTGGTGACACTAATGTTACGTGGGATTGGCCTCTCGTTTCTCAGAAGCAAAAGCGAAAGTTTCTTGGATCGGGGGCAATCTCGTTCTTTCTTGGACGGGGCCTTAAATTCTACGCACACATTATAGAAATCAAAAGCAAACGGCATGCTATCCTCGAATGCTGAAGGATCATATAAAACGAGACGGATTGGTGCCTGTAAGCCTGTAAGCCTGTCAAGGCGCACACATCCCCACTCACCCAGGTCTGGATTCTCGCCTGCGATCAGCCGGCTGAGCATACCCAAATTCAGTCGCTTCCATGCAAACCTCCCGCTCAGCATACTTCAAAACTCACAAGAATCGTACGGACCGCTTCCGATTGCCAACTGCCAGTCATTCGTACGCTGAACCGTCCGCTCACCGTCTCGATCAACGAACGAGGCGTCCGCAGAGGCCTCCGAACCAAAGTCCAGCGGGCCGCTCTCCTCCTCAAAGTCGGAGCTCTCGCTCGTGCGATTCGCTGCGAGCATCGTCCGCTCCTGCGAACCTGGCGAGTCCGGCTCCTCCAGGGCAGCGGAATCCGCTGTCTCGACTGCGGTGGAAGCCCCGGTTTCGTAGTTCTCCACCAGATCAAGAAGCAGGTTGGCTCGATTGGAAGAGACGACCAGCTCCGGCGGGAGGAGAAGGTGGAACTGCAAGTAGTCCGACAGGGCCTCCCCGCGCGCGCCGAAGTAGACCGTCCTGCGCGGCCGGGCGGAACCAGGTTACTTTAGCACAGAGCTCTGAATTCTCCATCTTTTCAAGGCTGGCTTGAAGGCCATTTCCAGCATGTTCGAGAAAATCAATGCTTCGAGGTTGATTTGTGTTTTGTCAAAGAGAAAGCTTGATTTTCAGCCCCTCCAGCGTCAGCCAATCTTGCTCGTCTTATCGAATTTCAGGTACTGCCGGCCCAGGTTCACTCTCGTGCAGCGCTTCTTCTAAGTGCTTACTGTGCGAGCGGTCCCCTCTAAGCTCTAACCAAGCGGGTAATCTGAGCGAGTAGCTTGCCGGTCGTTCTGCCTCCTTGTAGTTCAACTTCCATTGGCAACCAGTTCAACCTAAGCTCGTTCATTCAAATTGTGTTTCACTGGACCGGGTTACGGCTTCGGGTTAGCAGCAGATTTCAAAACCGTTGTGGCCCATTGTTTTTCAATAATGATTCACTAATCCCCTTATTGGATGACATTAGTTTAGAGGCTGACCTTCCATGCGAGAGGAGGAGCACGTCGTCCAGCTGCTCGAAGGCGGACCGGCGCGGCTGGTGGACCGTTAGCACGACGGCGCATGCGTGGCGCGCCGCGATGTCCGAACACAGCGCCAGGATCTTGGCCGCGGTCGTGGCGTCCAGCCCGGACGTCGGCTGCGTGGGACGCGGACGTCCAAATGTGAGTCAGGGCAGGAGCTAACAGATAGGGAAAAACGAGGTGAAAGGGTCTGATTGTCTGGTTGCTTCGACTAATGCTATGGAGACTATCCACTCGAAGGTTCAGGGACGTCGCCGGCACGGGATGCGGATCTTCAGAAGCATGTCAGGACAGGCAATGGCGGGATCTCGAAGCTGGCTGAGACACTTGCTCGGGGGGAAATGGGGTCGATTGTCTGCGTAAATATGCATACGACGGCTTTACGACTCGAAACGGGTAGAGCAATCCGGGCCGGACGTTAAGGAGTGCGCAGGATCGAGCGGGTGAAGTAGGGAAGCGCTGCACCAAAAGAAGCAGACAGGCTTGCACCGGGCTCAACGGTTCCGTTGTCACGTACATCGTGCAAATGTGCACAGTGTGCTTTGTGGCTTAGAGGCAGTCGAATGATCAAACACGGCGGCGGCTGCGTGGCATGTCGGAAACTAGAGGGCAGAAAGCGGTACACTGAAGCTGATTGAAAGGCTCCATCAGAGAGAAACGGAAAAGACGTTCATCACTGGTCAAGTTTGAGAGAGTCGACTATAGTTCGTTCCTGTTTTGGGACTCACAACGAGTACAGTTCGACAACCTGAATCTGGCCCCGGCAACAGGCAAACGGGTTCCGGACTGTCGGTTGTGCAGACTTCCCGAGATGATTTCCATGTCCGCAGACCCACTTGCGAAACGGCGCACTCTCCTCGTCCTTGGAGATTCTTTTCAAAGAATTGGTGCTGGCATATCAACAAAAACCAAAAGCTCGCTGACCTTGTCCAAAAGAAGGACAGCGGGAGTCCGCCCAACGTCATTGAATTCTGGTTAGTTAAGCAATGAAGAGCGAGCTTGCTGACCCCCCGGGGAGCAGACTGAGGGGTCGACCCAAGTGTATCAGACTCCAGCTAAGTTTGTGAGAATCTACTTACCTCGTCCAGAAGCAGCACCGGGCGCTCTGACAGCAGCGCCCCAGCGATGGCGAGCCGCTTCCGCTCCCCCCCCGAGATCCCCCGGGGTGCCCCGCCGCTGGTTCCGGCCACTCCACCAATGCGCGAGCGCGCAACCTTGGTCAAGCCGACGGCGTCGATTGTCGCCTCCACGCGGGCGGCAATGACTTTGGGGCGCGCCCTCGGGAGCTGTAACCGGGCGCTGGGGGAATCGGATTTGGAACAACGTCAGCATGACGTCGTTTTGGCGTCCCTTGAAGAAGTACGCCACGGGGTGGGGAATTGAGCACCGACGAGCTTAATGGGTCACTCATTCGTTTGAGGTAATTCAGGCCGAGTACAAGTAACCCGTTCAGGGGAGCGAAACGCAAGACGCAGAGATAAGTTGTGGCTCCAAGTATTCGAGATTCTGTAAGAAGTGCCATAGAGATAATCATAGGAAAGTTTTTAGTGGAATTGACTTCGATTGACCGTCCAACGCATCCCCAGAATGGGATTGAGACGTAAAGGCTAACGCGGCTCCTTTTCACGAACCCGCAGATCCACACTATACGTGTCCTTGGCAATAATCCAGACTCCGGGGTTTAAATTAACAATTAAAAGCTGCGCCGCTTCTGGCCCCAACTTGCTGTTGATGTAACACGCCACTTCAAACCAGAACGGTGCGCCCATACGCTTTCCAAAACAAGCGGAAAATCTTTAAAAATGTTCAATTATCTAGGCTCAAATCACAAATTTACTGTCGTCATTTAAGCGCTCATCACCATACGCAGGGCCTTGGACGTCAATGTTTGTTTGTGTCGAACAACCAAACAACTTTGTCTACTCACGAGGGGCCTGACGCATCCTGATCTACGTATTGGTCGGCACTTCTCAATCGGTCAGAACAACTAAAATCGACACTGAATCTCCAGCAGTTTGACACCAGCTTTACCACCAGATCAACCTGAAACGGTTGCATGCGCCAATCTCAGCCACACTAAAGACTTCAAAGTACGCGCCAAACATGCAGTAGCAGCCCCCCACCTCTCGATTCTTGGATGGTCCAGATCAGTTCCAGATCGACACACGAATTGAGGCCAGATGTCAACACAACAACTGCATGCGCATCTCCACCGCACTAGAACCCTGAATTTGGTGTGACATCCCCCCCCAACCTGTAGGTCAGCAGCTCGCGCACGGTCAGGTGGGCCTGCAGGCAGTCCTCCTGCGGCACCAGGTACATGAGCATGTCGCTGTCCTCCTGACCGTCGATTGCGCTCCGGACCTCCCCCGATGTGATACGGCCGCAGCCCAGCTGACCGGCGAGCAGGCTCAGGAACGTACTCTGCGGAAAAGGAGTTGAGGATTCATCGGGGCGTCCAGGAATCAGAATATTCTCCAATGGCAGAATTTTCTGGCCCTCCCGGCTGTTGTAATTTAGGGTGCGGAAACAAGTCCAGAAAAGTAGACCGGGGGACCGGGGGGTTGGCAATGAGTGTGCCTTACCCCATTCAAATCCCTACCCCTGCTTCAAGCATTTCCCAAGCACAGGGACTGATGTTTGAGTGATGTTTGCTGACGACCAGGGGTTGCAAGTTCATGCGGGTCTGTGTCGCTGCAAATTTAGCCCCCAATTCTGCGCCACGCCCCCAACATCGTGTCCTGGCAACGGCCCTTACAGAGGAAATGTCACATTTGCGTCTCCGTCAGGCTTCCAATCAGACCACCGAACAAGCCCTCCCCACCAGCTAACCCTCAGCTCAACCCCCCCAAAAGGACTGGCTGAGCTAGCGCATGCAGATCAAAGGTTTCACTTGCCCGTTTACACCAACGTTCAATCATCTGGCTTGTTCACTGTCACAGGGGACCTTAGGAGGGGGTTTTGTACTGAGGATATTTGTGCTCACTCACAGGCACAGACCCCAAACTTAGCCCAGCTTTCACACAAGCTAGCACTTTTGTCCAGAACGCACTTTCACCACTGGCAGCACGCTCTGTAACATGACAACATGTCTCACACCAGTCTCTCAGCTCTGCCCCGCACGCAAGCTCACCTTCCCCGACCCCGATGGCCCCAGGACCCCCAGCACCTTCCCTGCCCGCGCGAACCCGGTGAGTGACGTCAGCACCTGCTTCTCCTTCCACCCGGGCGTCATCACCGCAAAGCCCAGGTCGCACCACCCGACGACCGGCTCCCCGGGCTTTGGACCGCCGCCGAATGCCATAGCACTGGGCGGCGGACGTCTGGTGAGGGAAGATGCACCAGTGCTAGGACGTCCGGTGAGGAAACTTGCGCCAGCACTTGGACAACGTTAAATGATACCAGCGGCAGGCTATTGTACAGTGGTAGGACTAAGTCATTGAGAGCTGCGCCCGTTGTTAGCTTTCAGTGGTAGTGAGGCCACACTAAAAGCGTGGCAGTTTTGCACAGAATGGAAGAAAAAGAAGAATCAGCTAGAGTCTGGTTGTTGAAGAGCCGCGTGTGCACTGCCTATCAAAGGAGCATGGCGCTCCGGCGTTGCCACCTTCTGACAGTGTCTGTGAGCAGTGAGCATTCAGAAGCGAGGCAGGCGCTGGGAGGAAATGCAAGAAGCAGCACCAGTGTAGCTCACACAGTGCACTTTGCAGACCAATCCGCCGCTCGCTTGACACAACAGTGTGGTACGTCCTCACGCATCAGCGCTGCGGAGAGTACAGTGGTGCTAGAAGATCGTTGTCAAAGAAACATAATTGGGAGGCCACTTCGGATTCTAGGCCAGCCGCGATTCTGGACCACAAAACTGAAGTTATCTGGTGACAATA
This sequence comes from Klebsormidium nitens, assembly GCA_000708835.1. Classification (NCBI taxonomy): domain Eukaryota; kingdom Viridiplantae; phylum Streptophyta; class Klebsormidiophyceae; order Klebsormidiales; family Klebsormidiaceae; genus Klebsormidium; species Klebsormidium nitens. The sequence goes on along the minus strand of DF237089.1, from coordinate 15,566 downwards.
GCATTCAACAGTCTGATGTATGTTTGAAGTACGAGGCTGCTGTACTGGACGAGTTGGAGTTCACCGACCAGAATGTTCGGAGTAGGCCGGAGCTAGCTGGATCAACATACCGGTATATCACGGCCGTGGCCCCGCCACGTCCAGTGTCTGAGCTATCAATGATTTAATCTAGAGTCCGACTCCAGACTCCAAACATAACCCATAACAGGCGGCCCCGGCCCATTATATATGGATCCACATCAATTGCTGATGTCGGCACCGCTGGGTCCGACGTCGTCATGCCGTCACCCATCGTCGGCGCTCCCAGGAGTTTTGAAGATCGCGTATCGAATGCCCATTTAATTTCTGACAACGATGCACGCAAAAGATTATTGAACCTTGCCCGGCCCCCGGAAAGACTGCACCAAGATGAAGTGCCTGTGCCACGTGGCATTTCATTGTATCGACCGGGTGGCTTTACCACTATCTTCACGGTCCTCTTCAGCCCCCGGAGTTATGCAGCCGGGTCCGACACTATCTGGACACCCCCTTCCAGAGTGTTCGACCTACGAGCCGGAGTGTTCGTTCGATTTCGACCGCGTGCGCGCACGTTTTGACAGGTGACCGGATTTTCAAACCGGGACGTTCTTCCGATCATTCCGACCGTACTTTCCATGCATGCCACCGGTAGGTAACGTCAAAATTATCGCGGCGCGCACTGCGGGCTCAGCCACTCGATCATAGTGTTCGACACGTGGCACTGACAGAATGCCCCGGCCGTCTCAACCGAGGGGCGTCGGCCGAAAGCCGACGTAGAATCGAGGTATGGTAGCTAGAAACGAGGTGTACATACGGTAGACGACAACAAGCCGACCGTCCGGTTCATGAGCCGACGAAATCGATATGAGTCCACACTGCCCTGCGGTCTTCGGCGGTCTTGGACTCTTCGCACTGCCAGTGTAGTAGGATAGTGTACCGTGTACGTCTTGGCAGGTCTTGCAGAGCCGGCAGCGCCAGTGTCCGTACAGTCCGTACGGAATCCTTGGTCAGGACCCGGGGCCCTGGCCCCTGGGGCCTCGGCCCCCTTATATTAGGGGCCCGGCCGCCCCCTGATCCCGGGGACCTGGGGCGGCCGGGCGCCGGCCCCTAATATAAGGGAGCCGAGGCCCCACATGCAGCCCCAGCGGCCATCCCGCCGGATCCCGGCCCGGGCTGGCCGAGGTCAACTTGCATGAATGAATTATTCCTACGTCATATGTAACACTTGGGCATGCCCACCCGTCCGTTCAATCGAGCGACCAGTTAGTAAATCAAATTAGTGAATCAAATCAGTGGCTTTCGGAACATCTAGGTACATATTAGTAAAATCACGAGCCCGCTATGACTGATCCATGGGCGATCAGTTGCTCCACCTACCAATGTCATGTACCTACCTAACCAGGCGCTGCTTGCAATGTACCGGTACTTGAATAGCTTAAGTACTCTTGTACGGTAGTTACCGGTTGTAGATACCTAATACCTACCGGTAGTACTTACTGTGAACTCTTGTACCTGCTGAATACCTTACGGTACTCTAGCTTCCAGTAGGTACGCTAACGCTACATACCGTACTACACAATGCGCTGTCAGTGTTGGTCGCACACTTCACGAAGTTCTCGTGATCGGTACATGGCCACCAGCTGTCAGACCGGATGGAAGGCCGGAGAACGCGGAGACCCCCACACCGCTTCGGACTCAGTGCTCGCGCGAACGGTACGTACTACTTCATGGTCTGACCCGCCGGTGCGATTTTCGCGGCCGAGTTATTGGCTGCAGATGAATATGCAGGTCGCCAGCTTCGGGCTTGCTAAACCTCGCCGGCGGTTACGTTACCAGACCGGTCTTCCCGCAAAGAGTACCAAGCGGTGTGGGGGTCCGGGATTGCAAACTGCGGTCCACGTTCTCCTTCCATCCGTTCTGCTGTCAAGTACAGTACGCTACATGGAAACAGGTACGTCCGGTAAAAGCTAGGTACCGTAGTCCTAGTGCCACCACGCCGCAGCAAATGTGAGCTCCGGTAATGCTGAAGGGGATGCACCCGCACATTTCTTGTCAGAAGCCCGGCTCAGCCCCGAAATACCGGTATGTACTATCATGGTGCTTGATCGAATAGGTAGGTACATGAGATTGTTCATGAGCTTCATACCGTATGCAAGCTTCTCTCCGTGCAATCAGGTCAATTATTAAGCTATGGCGCATAAGAATGTATTTTCAGCGATACAAGATAATTTGATTATTTTAGCTAAGTATATACAATGACTATGCCTAGAAGACATTAGCCAATTGTTGCGACCGAGTGCAGCCGACTTACAGGCTGACCTAAGCATGACTAAGCATGACTGAGCGTCTGTCGAGCTGAGATCAGGTAGCCGGCGCCAGTGACTGCATGTCCATTCGATCTGCGTCTGGCGATTATATGGTGTGAACATTTTTGATCTGAGACGAGCTTAGCCCGGACTCTCAGGAGCGAAGATTTGGTGACAGGTCCAGTAGCCTTGCTCCACATGAGGGGCACTGGCCCGGTCGAGATCCGTCCAACTAGGACTTATGTTTCTGGTAGGCTCTGATGATAAGCCCTCGTTCTACCACTTCCGGCGGCTTGCAACTGACAAACTCCCAGCTATCTACGCTGGTGTCATCATTGATCTCGTGCACTGTAGCTTCAATGCCTTTCAAATATAAGCTCAGGGGTTAAACAGTTCAGGTGATCAGCCAGTATAAGCTCGACCCCTGTGAGCACAAGGTCTTAAGGTCAAGACGCCCGCCACACATTGCACAGCAGGTAGTGTGGCCGCTAGCTGTTTCACCTGGAGAAATCCGAGTCCCATGACCATTCAAGGCAAAAGAAGGCCCCTTTCATTCCTTTTATTCCGAAAAGCGAGCACAGAATCCCCGGCCACGTGGCAAGCCCCAACGCGCCATGCAACAACTACGCAATATGTCGAACTACAGCACATTCTTACGAATAAAGTTAATCAGCTGATCAGTAGAGTGTAGCCATTTCTGCGCCCGTTCAGTGCAGCGCACGCACATGAGCTCCCACAGCAAGCTGCAACTGAAATATTACGCAGCACATTGCAACTGAAAAGTCAACGCAGCATTTGCTCCCTTGGATCCCCTTCAACGCCCCCAAGACGCGTACCAAAATGGTGTCACGTGGCCGCAGTACCAACGCCCCGCGGCCATGCCTCCTTCGTTTCCTTTCCCTGCTGGCCGCCCTCCTTACTGCTGGGGTGCCTGCCTCCCAAGCAGCTTCCACTCCCAACCTGAACTACCTCTCCCCCCTCACAACACGCCCCGACCTTGCGAAGCCGTACCCAGCGCACCCCCGCCGGGCAGCGCGGCAGTTGCTGGCAGCAGAAGCGTCCGCTGTGGCATTCCTGCACGGGGTGGCCAGTGGTGACCCCGGGGTGGACTACACAACGTACCCCTACGCAGCGACAGCGATCCTGTGGACTAAAGGCACCCCGGCGAGTGACCTCCCGGGCAGCATTGTTGTGAACTTTGCAGTCGCAAGCGACGAGGGCATGAACGACGTGGTGATGTCAGGGAGTACGCTGACGTCATCGGCGGTAGATTTCACTGTGAAGGTGACGGTGGGGGGGCTGCAGCTGGGTGGCCAGTTCTACTACTACCAGTTCTCGGACGAAGCGGGAAATGTCAAGTCGCCTGTTGGTGAGTGTCAGGTTGATTTCGAGGCCAGCGGATTTGCTGCCCTGTTCAAATTGTTGCTTCTCACCACTTGTGCTTTGAACCGTGCCGAGGCATAGAGTCCAACTTTTGGCACATACTAGGGGTCCGGATCATTCACCGGCATACGGGAGCCGGCAGTGCAACATGTCCAAGTTGTCTAAGACATTGATATCTCTTGTGATGCCTCATTTGGTTTGGAAAGCCAAGTTCTGGTATTTTGTGAAGCATTCGTGGACCACCATTTTTTTGTGAAACAAGTACGCCGCAATCTCTTCCATTGGACGTCGTCAAGACCTTCAAAGTCCGGTAAGCGTTCGTCTCTGTGCTGCAGAGACCGCCCTTGAGATTGTGAGAGAGGGGGCGACTGGAGCGTACAACGTCTCTTCAGTACTTGAACATCACAACTCCTCATGAGTACTCCCCACAACTCAGCTCCCCACTCCACAAGTCTACCAGCTCAAGCTCACGTCATCCTCTATGCACTCCCACCGCTCACCTCCCACATCCCCCACCCCTCCAGGCCGCCTCAAAACCCTGCAGCAGGGTGACGTCAGCCACGTCCGCTTTGCGGTCGTTTCGTGCTCCAACGTCCCGGCGGGCTACTTCAACGTATACCAGAGCGTGGCGTCCCAAGACGTCGATCTAGTTCTCCACCTGGGGGACTACATTTACGAGTATAAGTCGGGGGAGTTCGGGACGGGTTTTGCAGCGGTGGACCCCTCCCGCGCGCCGCAGCCCGACAGGGACCTCGTCACTCTGAGTGACTACCGGTAAGACACGAAGCAGGGATTGCGGCTTGGTTTGCATGTTGCGCGTCCGAGGGGACCCGAATGAGGCCATAAGAAGGTCGGAAAGCGGCCCAAAGCGGGGCTTGCTAAAAGCACGGAGACACAAAACGGTGACATGTCCCTGCCACTCCACTGAGTCCACTGGCACGGGCTCGGAAAATGCTGGCCTCACTTGGTGGCGAAGTCTGGTTTGGCGGGCGCTTCAGAATGGTTCTTGATCCTAGGATGAGCGCTTAGAAAGTGATTCTGATAGACCAAAGAACGACTCGCTGGAAATGGACCCCGTTATGACATCTAGCGCTGACTTGCCAACCCCCAGATCCACAGCGTCCGTTTCTCCAGGCAGTGATGTCACTCATCAATCGCTTATCAAGACATAGAATGAAGCAATGTGACCCCCTTGGTACTGCTGTGTTTCCTTGAGACGTCGGCCTTCTTCGCACTGCAATTGCACGTCTGAGTGAAGAATGCATCAGGCTCGTAAATAAACCATCCGAACGGCGATGGCATCGACGTTTGCAAACAAAACTCCAAATACGAAAGTGGGGTCCGTTCCCGCCCTTGAGCTCGCTGCGCAGCATTTTTCTCCGTCTTTGAGGCCAGGGCACCATTATGCCTTTACAACCTCAGGCTCCTAAGGAAATCAAAATGCTTTTAATGCTCCCTGAGGGCGCGTTCTCAAAGCCGTCATGACCTGGGGACTTTCAGAATTGCTGGAACTTTGAACGCCTTGATGAGTGCCGACCTCCGGCTTGATTATTCCAGCCGCTCGGACCACAATTTTCCTTTCCCTTACAGGACCCGTCACGCCCAGTACAAAACTGACGAGGGCGCCCAAGCAGCCCACGCCAAGCACACATGGGTCGCCGTCTGGGACGACCACGACTTTGCGGATAACGCCTGGGCCGGCGGTGCCGCAAACCATAACCCGGCAACCGAGGGTTCCTGGGCTGCTCGGAAGGTAAGGCCCTGCTACATGGACACATCTTGTGCACAGCTCGGAGTCAAAAATGAAACGGTTCTTTTCCAATTCTCTTGGAACTGGTATCAAAGCCTTGCCTGCAAGGTGTGTTCGTGGCCCGGGCAGCTTGCGAAGCGACTGGCCAAGGCAGTCATTGCGGTTACTCTAGTTTGATCAGAGGAGATTTTCAGGTCAGAGCTATTGCGGTCTGCGTCAAAGTTTGTTGGCGCCGGTGTTCGCAACAGGCTCGACTGTAGGATGCCTCATCGAAACTTTCCCCAATACGACGTTCACTAACGGCTCCCTACCCCGGTGCCTTGCACCGGCCGCAGTCGGCCGCCATGCAGGCCTACTTCGAGTACATGCCGGTCGGCCAGGTTGACCCCACCGACCCCGCCCGCATCTTCCGCTCCTTCAACTTCGGCAGCCTGGTCCACCTCACCATGCTCGACGCCCGAGTGTACGGGCGACAGATCCAAGTCGACGACCCCACGTTTCCCGGCGTGAACAACACCGCGGCACAGCTGGCGGTCGCCACCTCTCCGGGCAGGTGGGCGAGCTTAGTCAACGACGAATCTGGAGCGTTCGCCGGACCTGTTGTCGAACAAATCGGAGCGTTGATGTGTCCGGGCGCCAACGTTCGTTCCTGGATCGTCGATCGGGCCTGTTGTTCAGGGTTTGGAGCGTTGATTGGGACTTCAACTTTTATCGCCGGAGGGAGCTTTCTCGCTCAGTGACCAGGATCCGTCCGTATCGAATAGAAGGAACTGCTGGCAACATCGAATGCTTTTCACGTACTCCGGTTGATATAACATAGTCAAGGTGATCAGGATCAGCGTCTCAGAATGCCTCTTGCAAACCCCCTTTGCTATTGTCGAGAAACTTTCAGCTTAGCCTTTCTGCCACAGAGAAGAATAGAAAGGGCTCAGGAATAGGAAGCTCCCAGCTAACACAGTAAAACACAAACCCGAAACCTACCTCCTCCGCATGCCCACCTAACCCCCAAAGTAAACCCACCCGTCCCAGGGTGAGTTGCTCACTAATTTTGTCGCACTCTAGTCTTGAAACCGCTGTCCATGCACAGGACCATCTTGGGCGATTACCAGGAGCAGTATCTGTACGCGCAGCTGGACCAGTCCCGCGCCGTCACATGGAAGGTCATCGGACAGCAGGTCGTGCTTGGACAGTTCCTCACCAGAGGCCGTCCGGAGCTGGGCATAACGCCCGTCATCAACTTCGACGCGTGGGACGGGTATGCCGGTAAGCGCTGGCGGGCTCTGCCAAAGGCTAGCGTGGTGAAACGCGTAAGCCCTGCGTGCGATTCGAATGTTCTGCAATGCAAAATGCTTCCGTGTAGCTGAGACGCAGGCAGTGCGGAAGACAGGGATTCCACACTGCCTGCTGCGCGCGACCGTTCAATTGTTCTCAGGATGGCTGCCTGCTCAGCGGTATGCAGAATTGCCCTCCTTCCCGCCTCAACATCTGACCGCTTTGTACCGCGAGTCATATGAGGGTGTTATTCTGTGCTAAACGGAAACGATACAAAACGGCCTCTGGTTGTCTGCTATGCTTTTCTAGCGGATCATCGGCATATGCGGGCATCAAGCGAGGCGCTATGATCGGACCTCAAGTGGCGCCGATTTCCAAATGATGTCCGCCAAGATTCGACCACCTTGGCTCTCAAGACTTTCCAGCGGACCACGCGCGGCGAGATTTTCAACCGCCACGCTGATGCGCGCGCTCAATCGCGACGTCACCCATCCCTTTCTCATAGAACCGACCGCATCCTACAGACTAACCCGCTGATGCGCGCGCCGCGCCCTCTTTCGCAGACAACCGTGACCGCATCCTGGCGAAGCTCCAGGCGGAGAACATGGACAACGTGGTCTTCCTGTCGGGCGACACGCACTCGTCCATTGCCAATGACCTGCCCCGGTTCGCCTATCCGGGGGGCTACTGTGCCACGCGCGACGCGGCCGCGTGCGCGTACGACCCGGCCACAGGCGCGGGGTCCCTCGCCGTCGAGTTCCTGACGACAGCCGTGTCGTCACCGTCGAGCATCGAGACGTTCTAGTGAGCTGCTTACAGCTGAGCTTGACACGTCGCCTTGCTCTCGAAGCCGACGTCAACGGGGCGGCAAGCGGCTCTGTTTCATAGGCCAGACATGGACACCTCTTTGCGGCATGTACCGCTTTGGTCGTGGCAGCGCCGTTCTAGCACATCCAGACCAGATATTACAGTTGCTGCGCACGCTTTCCCATGGCTCAAGATCGAAGATTCTAACACGCCTCTTTGTGTTTCGCCTGCAGCGGCCCCGGCGGCCCGGGCACGGCCGCCGAGCAAGTGGCGCAGGTGCTGACGCCCGTGTTCCAGCAGGACAACCCGCACCAGCGCTACCTCGAGTGGAACAGCAAGGGCTACGTCATCTTGGACCTGACCCCCGAGCGCGCACAGGGGACGTACTGCTACGTCAGCACGGTCTTCTCCAAGTCGTTCACAACGTCATGCGCGGCGTCGCTGACGACCAAGAGCGGCGCCAACCACCTGGAGCTCCAGGTAGGCTGACGTCACGATTTGCGGGTTGCCGATAACCGGAAAGACGTTCAGACAATAATTCGTTGAGGGGAAAGTGCTTGAGATGGAGGCCGACTCAGCGGAAAGATCATATCAAATGTCACGACAGCGTGGCGGAATATGTTTAGCCTGAGCTTAAGGTGCTGATATTCATGTTTTGATTTTACGAGCAGCATAAAAGCCGCCCGAGCATGTCTGTAGACGGAGGCCTTTTGGAAATTCTCATCACTTTCAGCGCACATTCAAAAGTAGCCCGTAATGAGAGGTTGATAATAAGAAAAATAAAGAGCGAAGCCACCAAAGGTGGTGAGGAACAGGGGCGTAGGGCCAACGAGACTGAGTGTGAGCGGCACGGAATTCATACTTCATCGTCGTGACAGAGATCTAGTCCAGCCCCAAAACAAGGACAAGACCCGACGGAGAGCGCCCGTGTTGCCTTTTCTTTTGCATTGGCCCCTCTTAGAGATCTGCCCCTCTTGAGGACCGGCCCGTGGCTGAAGCTCAATCTTCCGGGTGCATGTTGCTTCTTTCAAGAACAGGTTTGTTTAAACGCGGAAAGCACAATCCATTCCGGTGCGCTCCATCTTCAAAGTACACAAGCGGTGCAAAAGCAAGTGCTCCATGATAAGCACAGTCTTATAATCCCTGGTCATGGTATCTGTCGAGTCACATTCACCTTCCCAACTAATCGTGTTTAAACCCCTTGGAGGTTTTCACATCTGAGCGCTTGCGCAAACCTTTCACCTGTAAGAGCCGTGATTTTGACTACATGACACAGGCCTTTTCGGCGTGCCCTCGGTTCCAAATGAAAACTCCCTCCACCCTCCAGGTCAACGGTGTCCCCGTCCCGGTTCAGTCCCCTGGGGCGCCTCCCCCGGCGTCCGCACCGGCACCCGTTCTTGGGCCGACCCCACCGGCGTCCGAGGTACCGGGCACAGCCCCAGCTCCCGGGCCGTCTGAAGAGACCTCCACACCGACACCGACAGCAACTGGGGCCTCTCCTGGGCCAGCTCCAGGAAGCACCCAGTCTGACCAGACGCCAACCCCGACGCCGACAGCGACCGGGGCAACTGCAGGGCCACCTCCTGGCAACGGAGAGTCTGGCCAAAGTCCGACACCAACGCCTAGAGCGACGGGAGGTCCGGGCCCCGCGCCGGCGCCGGCACCCGGGGCACTGTGCGACCCGCAGTCGGAGAAGCCGAACCAGGTCAGAACACGCCCCGCCGGTGATGGTTTATAGGAGGCTGCGTAATTATTTCTGATATGTCCTCCCCCGTGTACGTCGTCGGTATTTCATTAGCAGGACACAAGAGAAGTCTCGATTCTTTGAGAAGTAAGCCACATGAATAAGAAGGCCAAGCCCGGGAGACGGGTGGGGTTACTTTGGGGGTCAATGTCGGTACGGGTGCGGAGCACGTAGGTCTTTGGGGTACGAAAATTCTTCTGATTCAGTGTCTGTGCCCGTATCGTAATCTACCTTGCTTATGTTTCTCGAACTTTAATGGACACTTGCCTTTGCCCCATGGAGTCGCCAGTGGTCCGTTCACAGCTGACCGCTCTCCGGGACCGTGTTGACACGTGTCGTTCTGTATGTCGCCAGTGCTTCAACGCCGCTGGCTCGGCCTCCGTTTGCTGTCGCGGGTCCTGCCCATCGGAACCCGCAGCGGAACCCTTCTGCACGTGACCAGGTTGGTGCACCGTTTCCAAAGAGCGGGATTCTGTGAAAGAGACTCCACCTTTCCTAACTGGACTTTGCCCAGATGGATAGTCATACCGGGGTCGAATTAGAATGTGAGACGCTCAGAGCCTTTGGCATATTCCGGGCCGGAATTCTCCCGAGGGGTAGATCTTGCTGAAAAGGCGTGTAGAGGTGTGATCAGCCGTAGTTGCTGCGAGCTGGCTTCTGTAGCTAGCTTTGCGAGGTATTTGTAGATGCAATAGTGCCGGGACGGTATCAGAGATGGCCAAATAGCGTGTGCTTTGGGATCGAGCATACTTCTGCATCAGCCAGTCAATACCTCAAGGGAGAACTTCGTCCAAGTTCAGTGAACGTGGCTTTCGCGGAGTTTACGCCTCACGTCTGGTGTTTCAGACTAGGTTGAGGACTCTTGAAGTGATGCTTTACAGAGTACGTGGCACGCGCTTGACATCTCTGCTGGGGACTCAAGATCGGCAAGAATAATGGCTCAATAATAATATTCGGAGTTTGCCTTTTGCAAATGATCAAGCCCCCACCCACTCGTCTAAGGCTTGATTCTTCAAGACGTAGTGTTAGTTGTGAGCCGTATGAGTGCAAATCCCAACGACGATTTCGGTTTGGTAAAGGGCCGCGGTTGAGATTTGCAAATCGTAACGATAGATTCGATTTGGTGAAGGTAATAATTTTAAAAGGATGCTCCACTTTTGCAACAAGATTCGATCGATATATACCTTGTCCGCGACAAGAGAACATGAAAGAGTCAGAAGAGATCGTCATTGAAAGCTTGGCCCTGAAAGCCGTCTGCATATGCGTTGAAGGGACGCTCCGAAGTTGTCTGCGGAGCACAGGATCAAGTGGGCGATATGACTCCACACACTGAAACCTTTATCAGTGCAATGATTGCGGCTTGCAATGACTTGGTTGACAGGTTGCCATTCGAGAAAGATCTGTATTGTCTAACGGTTGGACGCAGAAGAAACCGATCAAGCTGCTGACCAGTGTGTTCAGACCAGGTCTGCAAATGATGTGTGGCATGTTAAAACTTGATCGGTTGGGAGCCCTTGGCTCACAACCAATTCTTTGCTAGTATGCAGAGATTCACTGCTACGTGTTCATTGTATATCCAAACACGACAAGTTGCTCGTATGTATTGTCAGTACATCCAATCCATTCGACGCTTAACTCCTCGCATAGCTACCGAAATCCAGCGACTTCGAACCGCGGTTGCATTTTACTTGCGAATCCTGCATGCAGCCATGCGTCGGATCCGTACTCCATTGTATGCGTGATAAGTCTTCCACTAGACTGCCGAGGCCCTCGGTCTACAGCTTGTTGTTGGTTTCGGTCGATGGGCGCTTCCAACTTCAGGTCGCGGCCCTGCGGGGGTAATCAGAACCGGGCTGCCGCCAACATGGGCCATGACCGCGCCCGCGCGGCCTTCAGTGGCACCGGCTCGAACCTCTTAATGAGCAAGCCGGACTTCCAGGAGAGGAGAACCTGCCGACGCGCTGCCTGGGCCTTTCAAGTCTCATCTCGCGAGACGTCAGCTGAAGTAGAATCTATAAACAGAGCAACTCATGGAAGGAGAAAAAGAAGCTGCGGCTTGTATTCCCTTTTGCCTTGCGATACCTTCCTTTACAAGGAAAAAGAGTTGGAAACCTCAAACGTCTCCAAGAGAAGACGGTCAGACCTGATTGACATTGATGAGTGGTCAAGAAGAGCTCCTACAGATCGGAGCCATGCTTCGAAACAAGCGCGGCGTCGAAATCTAGAAACGGCTTGTCATTGACAGTTTACTACACTTGTTTTGGGCGTTCTTCTCCATCCAGTATGTCCGAACATTGTTGCCGCGTTTCCACCGATTCAGCTTCGACATCGGGTCCCCGTGCTGAACGTCTCGACAGGCGCTCGCGCAGGGGGCGCTCGCGCTCCAGCTCCGTGGCGCGCTCGAGCGGCGCTGAAATGCCGGACTGGGCGAGTTTTGGTGCGCTGAGCCTGAATCGAATTGAGCAGCACTCGAGCAGACGCAAGTGCTTCGCGGGACTCGAACAGAGAGGAAGTTAGGGCGAGAGCAGCTTAAGTTCTGTGGGCTATGGTAACAGTTCCTAGGCGGTCAGGTGTGTATGCTGCGAGCGGCACCGGAACTGAAAGGATTTGGAAGGAGCGAGTCCAGCAACCCAGACACGTTTCCCGGGAGAACGACTTAGGAGATGTCTCCACGTCCTTGAACATGATGCCGGAATCCTGCTTTTCCGGGAAGCAGGAACTTAATCGTCACGCTCGCTGTGAGCTTGACGTCAGGCTCCTTGGACGTACACTAATACTCAGTGACGACGGCCAGCTCGTTGGTGCACACCGGGGTGAAGGCGGCTGCAAGCGGAGGAGGGGAAGTTTTGCTCGGTACCAGCAAAGTGGGGAATGGTCTCCAGGAAATTAAGTGGATGCGTAAACCCAGTCCGCGAACTGGGAAGAGAGCTGAAATTATTGTCACTGGATAGAATCAATAGAATCCTTTGACGAGACAGCGAAAGCACCGTGTAAACAAAGCACCGACGTAGAAAAGTAAACCAAGTTCATTTATGTTGTGTCAAGTTACTCTACAAGAAGTGGCCCTGCGGGAAACGGAATCGTAAATTACCACAAGTTTGCTGCGAGGCGACGAAGTATGGTCTGCTATCACGGCAGATTGTGAGGGTGCGACGAAAAATCCTGGTTA
>DF237090.1:129785-176461 GCA_000708835.1 Klebsormidium nitens | reverse complement strand
GGTGAAGGGGGGGTTAGAGGCGGTCCCGGGGGGAGGGTGAGGAAGGCGTATATTCTATAGATACTCATTATATTCAATGAGGAGAATAATACTGAATACTAGTAATCTTGTAAATATTACAAGCCCATTGGTACTTACTCATTTAGTCTGCGTCATTTTATAGGTCAGCAGAACCAACAGAGGGTTGCTAGCTTTGTTAAAGAGGCGTTTAGGACTCGAGACTACATTCAGACCTTGTCTCATGAGCCACCCATGGCTCCTACGGGACTATAAAATAAATTGATTGATTGATTGACATGGGGTGTTCACTAACATACCGTAGGTACCCGGGGACCGGATATAGTTGGTGTGGTGGTTAGGGTGGCACATGGCTTGGCGTGCGGAGAGCGTAGTATATGTATTTTTGGTCAGGGTTTTAAGTTTGTGTGCCCGAGGCTTCTGAACCTTAGTGAACACTCTGCTTAATGACACTTCCGTTGCCATTACCGTTCCTCACAGGTAACAATATAAATGTGAACATCAATGTGAACATCAATGTGAACAACAGGAATGTGTTCACCAGATCGGAGTCCGGACTCCAACTTGGGGTGTTTACACACCCAGCGGGTGTTGTTTTCCGCAACTGGGTACCTCGCCGAGAACTCCGAGTCAACTTGAAGGTGTTGTTTTGCCTCTTGCGCCGAAGTTGAACGAACCAACTGTCCGGTTGAACAGATTTTTGCCCAACAATTTATTTCGTATCTCATGCGTTCTGGGCAGCATCATTTGTCCATTTATTTTGTTTTTTCATGGGGCAAAAAGATCTGCACAGTGCAAATCTTTGTTTGGAATATATTCTCAATTCAGATTTTTGGGCAAGTCAAAGAATATCTAATTGTTGCCCAACCGGACAATTGGTACGCGGGTTGTCGGCGACTTCGAAGTTCGGGGGGTACCTTGGCCTCACGCAATACCCGTAGAGACATTCCTAATTCGCACTAAATTGTTTATTTTTAGGCCTAACGAAAAATAAAAAACTAAGTTTCGACTCAGGTGCGAAAATGCGAAAGAAGATTAAATTCCCTGGCAGCCCCAAAAGTGGCAAAACAAGGGTAAAAACGCCAGAAATACGCGAAAACAAAATTTCAAATAAATTCGTCGAAGCTGCCGCGAAATGGAAAATCTTTCAAAAATAAATATTCGCACCAAGGTGGTGCGAATTAGGAATGTCTCTACGGGTAGACGGTAGTCCTGGGCGACGCGGTCCGAAAAGTCCGATCACGGATTGCACCACCGTCATGCACCCGGCTTTTCTTGGGGTATAGCACTTTGAAAGAGCGCGCGGCGCGGTGTTTTTGGAGACGTATGACCGTACGAGTCGGCGGATTATTGGCGAAAGGAACTGTGGTGTTTTGTTGGCGACGGCAGCGCCGCGACCCCTGCTTTATAGTCGCTCAAAATACCCGCTCTGTGTGCCCGAAGGGTCCGGACTAGTCACCTAAGGTACGTACGTAAGGGCGAGCGGCTCACGTGGTTGAAGAAATGCGTTTGTCCCGTCCCACACGGAGTCATACAGAGAACGGGCATACTATTAGGTATTTGGCTATGCCATGGCGAGTACGAAAATTAGAGAAAAAGAGGCCGTCATCCTGTGGTTGAAACGATGGACATACACCTCATATACACAGGTCGAAGAAGCAGGCACCGATAGCAAGCACCGATCGCAAGCATGCGTAAGCTGTCGCCATTGCTAATCTCATTACTTTGTGCCAGCAGTGCTTTCGTGACCGTATGCGCATATTGACGTAGGTATCTTTATGCCTTTAACTCCAGATTCCTAACGAATCAGTGGATCAGTGGCGGGTCAGTGGCGCGCACATGCTAGAAGACCGTTTGGATCCTCGAATTAAAATCGAAAGAATGATCGAAACGGTCTGCCTATGTGGATTGGAAAGGTTCCATTACGCGCCAAAGTGCACCTCCGTTGAGAATAACAACTTGAAACGGATTGATATATATAGATGTGATGTGCTCCATCATGTACTTAGGCTTCGATAAAAGTCGTGTAGAGGTTTGTGCTGTAGATAAATTCCCAAGTCCGTCTGTACTCTGGTGCATCCGTTATCGCGTCCAACAACAAACATTCATGTATATGCCATAAGAAACCAATGGCCCTTCAGCGCTGTACAGTGCGGCATCGAAGACAGAACATCTTGGCCGGGCTGATTTAGAGAAACATTTTGAAGCACCCAAGCATTGGACTGGAATGTTGATGACCCCTCCAGCCCAACGAACTCTCAAGCGATGGCGCGATTGGGGCGCGCAGTTTTGCCCTTGAATGGATTACCCGCTTAGAATCTCAAACTCAGCGAAATATCCTTTGTGGCTGACTGCCTTGATTGTGCGCTGTCAACTCTTATTTAAGACTTTGAATTCGACTCTATCTGGCACCAGTCTCCCTACCAATGAGGACTTTGTACGTGCAGCATAAAGTGCCTTGATAGCGTCTTCAAGGGTCCTGCCTCCGACTGGTGGTCGCCGTAGATGAGTCAAATTAGCGCTCACACCAGCTTCGTTTACAAAGAATGCAGCCATTACAATGACATTGAAAAGTGTAAAGCGAACTAGACCTCATGATTGCTAGTAGTTCGTGTCAAAGCCACTTCTTGAGCCTTCACCTTAACATCACGTGCCATTATGCAATCCAGAAAGTAGATGGCAAGGACTGTCAACATCAAAACAATACTCAGTAAGGAAAGAAAGTGGCTACTCAAGTTTCCCTTTGTAATCAACGAAGTAATTAACGGCCCCACGACCATCCCTCCCGCATAGAGGACGTTATACACAATCACCGCAAGCCCTTCGCTCTCGATTCCTCTCTTCTCCAATGCACGAAGCAAACGAGGAAAGATGGGTCCGCTCATCAGCGCCATCCCCGAGCCTGCACATTGCAACGAGGATCGGAGTCAAAAGCAGCTCGATATTCAAAGCAAGAAGAGATCTGCAAAAAGTCGTTCTCGTTTTTTTGAGTACGACTTGGCTCATGTGAGCTGGTGAACGAGCTCAAAGCAGCCAGAAAAAAAGCGTCCTTACAAGTCGAGAGGAGAGGAGGGATGCCGCCCGAGACACTAAATGGTCTTGCAGGCCCATGCCGTCTGACCAGTCGGGTTCTTACCAATGACTACCATCACCAGCGGTTGTCCCCACAACTTTCCGCAGAGCGTCTGCAGGGAGAGCACGGGGAGAGCGGCCGCCATGAGTGCCATCCCCCCGGCCATTGTGTGGAGATCTCCGACCCGTTGGAGTACCCATGACGTGCCTTTGTAAACAACCACAGCGTACGCGAGCGCGTACCCTCCGAGGACGAAGCCACTTGCGCTGAGCGAAGTGTGACACGTGTCCTTCAGAAAGCTTGGCACGACTGTGTCAATGGAGCCAACGACAACTCCCTCTACAAGAAGCGCAACGATGGCAGGGAGCGCATGCGGGCTGGTCATCAGTTCCCTGAAAGCTCGTAATGCAGAGGTGCCCTGCTGCTTGGCTTTCAGCTCTGGGTCCGATAAGGACGGAACTGAATTGCCGCTGCTCCTTTTCTCTTTGGCAGGCTTTCTAAGGTCGGTGGCAGCCTCAAGGAGAGGGACGTCGTCCTTGCTTGAGGTGTCTTCATCAGCTTCACCTCTTTCTCTGTGACCACCCCAAGCTGAACCGTGACCCGTTTGGTGCCTGCGCGGCTTTGTCCGGCCAGGAAGGAGCAAGAAGAGAAGGGGTGGAAGTAGGACAGCAGTCAAAGCGCCTATCACCAGAAAGGGCACCCAGGCTTGTATGAACCCATATATTAGAGGAACCAGAGAAGGCCCCAAGGCATAACCCAGTGACTGGGCGCCAAAAAGGAGACCCACGTCCTGGACCAGATCCGTTGCGATGGCAGGAGCCTCCAGATTCACTGGTGTCAAGCTGCGCTCTTCACTAAAAGCAAGACTGGCTGTGCTCCGAGGACTCCGCACCTCAGGACTCTTACAGGTTGGACTCAGGCATCGTTGCACCAGAGAACCTAATGCATCGTGGCCCGCATCTGAGGTGCCAGTTCGCAGCTCGCATTCTTCCAGCGTACCAGCCCCTCCACCTGGCTCCACACAGTTCACCCCAGACCGCTGCTTCCGATGCTTCCCGCCAGCGACCAGGCCTCTGTTCTCATCTGTGAATTGGAGGGAGTGACCATCGAAGGACCGGCGCTGTCCACTATGAACCTCACTGCTCTTCCCCAAAGACCTTCCATTCTGCGTCCCTTTTGGAGCATGCTCGCTTGCCTGCAGCTTGCTCACTATCGCAAGCGCTCCAGCGAAAGTGAACTCCGCGCTGCAGCCTGCCAGCACCATGGCCAGCTGCAGCTGCCACTCGGAATGGGCGCTCACCCCGAGCAACAGGCACACCCCGAGGAGCGAGAAGAGGCCCGCGGCCAGCAGAGGCACGTGCCAGCTGTACAAGAGCAGCAGGCCAGAAGGGATCATTGCACCGAGGGTGCAGCCATAGTTGATCGCCAGAAGCTGTGCCACTTCGCGGGCGTCTGAAGCGACATGGCGAGCTGTAACTACAAACGGCAGAAGCGCTGGAATCGCACCCGCCGCCAGCGCATCCAGAAAGAGACAAGAACTCAACAAGAACTTGCGGAGAACAAGAGGGCCCTGGCCCTGGGCCTCAGCGGTCGCCATTGGCTTTCTGGTTTTTGGGCATGGGAGCTCTCCCGAGGTGAACAGAAGCCATGAGGGTATTGTGGGCTCCGTACATAGAATGGCCGATACATTCTGCTCTAGAAATTAGGAAGTTGCAGCTTGCTTTTGTTGAAGTCCGCGACTCTAGCTGCACGAGTCGTACGGAGGAGTCTTGTCGGCTGCTGCCTGCACCACCACTCCCATCAAGATGCTGGTCCGGCATTGCGCATGTTCCAAGATCAAGTCCTCCCACACAGCTTCACTCTTCTTAAGTTCAAGAGAATTGCGGATAGCCTTTGCTGATTGCGAGCCTATGTATATGAGAAGAGAGCACAGCCCTGAACTCTGCATGGTTTGCCCGTGTCAGCATCCGTTTTCAACTTGTCTAGATGCGCTGATGTGAGTTCATTGAAAACCTGAAGCAATGGGTTCTCTGTGCACAATAAAGTTGGTGGGTGTGTTGGGGTGGCCGTGCCAGCTTTTGCAGGGTGATCAAACTCATGCGTGTTCAAAGCAGAGGCTTTCTGCACATTATCCAACTGTTGTTGCTCGGAAGGAGCCATTTTGGGCACGCGGTCTCCGCAGGTTCTGCCCGCTTGGGCCCACAAAAGCTCTAGGCGCACTTCCCTATGATGTACATCGCAAGCCCTGCAGCTTGCTGAGGGCGTCAGCGTCTTCTAGGAGCGCTCAATCGCAGGGCCAGGCAGCCCCCTCGCAGCCTGCAGACCTCGAAGATGGGTACACGGCATACTTTGCGTCCATGCTGGGGACCAACAACAGTGCCCAAGATAGAGAGGATGCTGCCTCGGCGCTGTGGCAGCAGTCTTTCGAGAGCACGGAGAAGCTGGAACGCATTGGAGAGATTCCAGGTAAGGGGATCGAAAGCTATCCTGTTTGAGATGATGGCCAGTCGTACGTGGGTGTTCAAGCTGGTGGTGACCAATGACACCAAAGAGTTGCAGCTGCGGATAAGCAGTCGCTGATAAACAATGTTGAAAAGTTAGTAAATCACGTTGTATATTCAGACCTTCAGAGATTAAAGGGATTCCCAGGAGGAATTGGTCACTTCGTAGACACTCTCAATGTACAAGCGGTGAGTGCAGCCCACCTCCTACTTCGTCCTAGAAGCAGAGACCAGTAAGAGCTTTGCCCACTGGCCTTGAATCTGACATGTTCGTTTGCACCCTTTTGGCTTCCAGGTTGCATTTCACTTCTGATCAGCCTGCTTAAGGCTGACACTGCACGGGGGGCAGCCTCTGCGGCAGGGCTTCTGCGCAACTTGGCTCAGATTGACACACTTCGGGAAGAGATTGCATGGGCAGGCGGCGTGGAGGGCTTGGTGGGCCTGCTGGAGCGCAGGGGCACCCCGGCGCTGGTGCGCGAGCAGGCTGTGGGGGCGTTGGAGAGGCTCTCACGGGGGCGGCACGAAGCGGAGACAATTGTGGCGGTCGGGGGCCTGGGCCCCAGCCTGGCGTCGCTGGACAGTGCAATGGAGGAGGAGAGGCTCGCTGCGGCGCGCCTGGTGGCCAACCTGGCCAGCGTTGCGGCAGTGCGCGAGAAGATCGAGGAGGCGGGGGCGGTGCCGAAGCTGGTGAAGCTGCTGACGAACGCAGAGACGGAGTACTCGCAGGCGGTGCGGCAGGAGGCGGGCGCGGCGCTGAACCAGCTGGTGGGCCCGCTAGTGAACTTGCTCGACACTGCGCAGGGCGGGGAGCGCGTGGCGGCCGCCGCGGTGCTGGCGGACATGGCGCGGGACAGGCACCAGAAGGGCGCCCTCGTGGCAGCGGGAGCGGTGGATAAGGTGCTCGCAGTACTGATGGAAGAGGAGAGCGCGGAGGACGACGAGATGCGGGACGCGGCGCGGCAGGTGGTGGACGAGCTGAGGCTGCTGGCGGCGGAACAGCCGGCGCGGCCGCGGAACATCGAGGAGGGCTACGTGGGCCTGTTTGTGCGCATGCTGGGGCTGGACAGGTGAGGGCGCGGTGGGCGGCTACTGGAGTCAAGCGAGTCCAAAATGTCAAGGCGTTGTTATACCAACGTAGTGGTATACTTGCCAGACTGGGGCTGGCAAACTTCGTGTCTTGACGCAAAGCAGCCAGCCTTAGCAGCAGCGATGGCAGGATTGTGTTCGTTGAGCTTCGAAGGTGACTTCATGCTCAGTCGAAAAGTGGCTTCTTGACCTGTTGGTCGAACCAGTCTCGTACATAGAGTCCGAGTTGCCTTGTTCCGCATCAATCTCTCCAAGACTCTGTGTGTGGGCTTCCATGCTTCGAACGTTACAACTTGAAACGACCTGGACTGAAAGTTGTCGGCCTCTTGCACACAACGCACAAGGGCTGCCCATGTTCTTCAAATCTGTCTCCAACGATTGGACCCCGAATCCCTTCTGTACTGTGGCTCAGACCTATGGCGGAGCGCGAGGAGGCGGCTGTGGCGCTGTGGCACCACGTGGTGCAGAGCCGCGAGAACCTGGAGGAGGTGGGCCAGCTGCCGGGGGCGCTGCCGCTGCTGGGCCAGCTCATGCGCGAGAGGGACCGCCCAGCAGCGGCAGAGGCGGCAGCGGGGGTGCTGCGGGCCCTGTCGACAGTAGACGAATATCGGTTCAGGTACGGAATGCGAGCCCTTCTTGGACAGGTCGTAGAAGGCGGGGACAAGAAGAGCTCGACTTATTTTGCATATTCCCTTCGTCCTTCGCGACATTCGGTGTGGCTCCCATGATTGACGCCAGTGAGCCGAACAGAGCTCGCTCAGAAGACTATACAAATGGTCAGACGTTTGTTCGCTTGAGATGGTCCATAGCATCCTTGAGGCGGTCAAAATACGACAACGTGGCGAGTATTGCTTCGCTTGTAGGGGCCAAGGGGTCTGCTCTGTCACATGAAGCGCTCGTACGGACGTTGTGCGAATGGATTTACCATTCTCTTTACAAACTAAACCGCTCCGCCTAGGTCCTCCTCTGTGCCTTATGCTTCCCCGTGACTGCTACCCCTCTGTCATCTAGGGTGTTTGAGGCGGGCGCAGTGGAAGCTGCCCTCGGCGTGCTGCAGCAGTGGAGCCACGAGGCTCCCGAGGTCCGCCGCCAAGCACTAGGCCTGCTGCACAACCTGTCGGCCGGCCGCCGCGAGGGCCTCCAAATCATAGCAAGCCAGGGCGCCGAGCTCTGTACCGCGCTGCTCCGCCTCTGCTTCCCGCCAGACGAGCTCGCGTTCGACCCGGCCAACCCGTTCGCGCTCACGTCCACCGACTGGCGGCGGCCCATCACCGACGACGAGATTGGCACAGTCCTGGGCGTGCTGTCCAACCTGGCAGCCAACGACGCCGCGCGGGGGCCCATCGCGTCAGCGGGTGCGATTGCATGCCTTGCGCAGCTGCTTGCGAGCGACGGCGTACCGGCTGTGCTGCGCGGCAAGGCCAAGGCGGTATTGGCGGAGCTGGCCAAGCAGCCCGTGCTCAAGGACCAGTTCACCGCCGCGGGGCTGGTCCCCGTGCCGCTGATCAAGGCGCGCTACTTCTCGACCGTTGCACAAGGCCTGACCAAGAGCGCGAGTGCGCCGGCGGGCATAGCGCGGCAGTACAAGGTGATGCCGCGCGGGGAGGGCGTGGCGCGGCTGGTGCTGATGCTGGGGCTGGCGGACCCCGAGGCAGTGTCGGCCGCCGCGGAGGCGATGCGCGACTGGGCGGACAGCGACGAGAACCGGAACGAGCTGAGCAAGGCGGGCGCGGTGCCCATGCTGGTGCGGCTGCTGGCGTCGGGGGAACCAAGCGGGCAGAGTGAGGGATCGGAGCAAAGCGGGGACCGAGGGCAGGGTCAGGACGGGGCGGGGCAGAGCGCAGGCGGCGAGCGGGGCTATCCGGAGGTGGCGCGCGCGGCCGCAGAGGCGCTGAGCGTGTTATGCGCCAGCACGGAGGTGCGGCGGAAGGTGGAGAAATCCGCGGGGGTGGAGGGCCTGGCGTGGCTGCTCAAAACGGGGGGACGCGCGCAGCGGAGCGCTGCGGCCAAGGCCCTGTTCTGGCTCATGCAGGACGAGGACGAGAGCAGCGCGGCAGAGGAAGCGGGGCGGCCGGGCAGCATAGAGGGCCTCATCGATTTGATAGTGGCGGGGAAGGAAGCGGAGAGCACAGCAAACGCGGAAGGGCAAGGGGAAGCCGGAAAAGCGGCGCGTTTGGGGCGGAGGGAAAAACTGGTGGCAGCGGGGGGCTTGCCCAGCCTGGTAGAGATACTCGGCGAGGGCACCCCCGAAGAGAGCGAGGTCGCCGCCAGCATCCTCAGCAGGGTCTCAGCGGAAGAGAAAGGGGCTGCGGCTGCCGTCGAAGCCCAAGTAGTCCCAGCCTTGGAGCGGCTTTTGAGTCGACGAGTGGTCGATGCAGATGACGGGATCAACGAGGGTCCGTCGCTTGGACTTGAGGAGTTGTCCGGCGACGACGTTGTGGCGCGTAACCGACTATGGGCCGCCCAGGTGGCCGGGGCCCGCCTGGCGGCCAGCCTGGCGAGCCACGACTCGACGAGGGGAGCGCTGCAGGCCGCCGACGTGCACAGCTTGCTGTCTGGGCTGTTGCTGCTGGATGCGCCGCCCGAGGAAAAGGAGGCCGTCTCAGAAGCGCTGCTGGCGCTGGAGCAGCGGGACGACGCGCCGACGGTGGGGCCGTCGCGAGACACGGAGCGCGAGATCGTGCAGCACGTGGAGATCCCACGGCTGCTGGCGATGCTGGAAGCGGGCGCCCCGCTGGCGCAGCGTGAGGCCGCAGTGCAGGAGCTGCTGTACGTGGTCAAGGCGGGCGGCGAGCAGGAGGCGCACCTGGCGGCGGTCGCCAGCGGGGGGGGCATCTTCTCGCTGGTGGACCTGGCCAAGGAGGGGGGGGACAAGAGCGTGCGCGCGGCGCTGACCCTTTTAGACATGCTGACGCTAGATGAGGACAATCACCTGGTCATGCTGGAGGCCGGAGCCGAAGAGGTTCTCGTACGGATAGCAAGAGGCGAAAGTGAAGATTGGAAGCTGGCCATGAGAGTTTTGCGAAGACTTCCTGTGTAACGTACGTCGGTTTTGGAGCGGACTGCTTGCCTCTGCAGCAGCGAGGGCAGTTGAGTTCGACAGTGAGCATTGTGACGTGGTGAATGAATGGTGCATTGCAACGTTGCACGATAGGATATCATATTTGATCCATTACTAAGTTCTGAGCTTGGGAAGGAGCCGCGCTCTCCCTCAGTCGTTTTGACCCACCCACGACGGGAGTGTAAACATATCCTTCAAACGGTTCTTGCAGGAATTACAATGAAAACACCATGCCCCACCATGACCTCACTGATTCCCTTCCACTCCCCTTCTTCATGCTGCTTGAGACTCAATCGAAAAAGTGCTAACTATCAGTTTATTACACTTTCCGACCATGCTCGATCAAAGAGGATTTTCGTTGTGGTGTGTCTGGTTAAGTGATATTCATAATCCAATTCATTGCGTCAGGTTTTTGGGACCACGAAGGAGCATGCCACCATGGCTGCAGTGCACGTTGATCCAATGATATCAAGTGTATCTCGATACAATGTACAATTCACCGTGCAATTCGTACGCAACTTTGATGGTTTCAGCGGGCCCACTAGCATGCAACTCAACATGAGTCGCGACCAGCCACTGATGCAACTACCGATGGATCGACCAACTTTCAACCTGCATGAAATACACATACACATGTACACGGTGGTTGATTTGCAAGAATGGTTGATTGTCAACATGCAACCTCGATCGTCGTGAAATGCATTCCACGCAAGGCGCCAGAGTTCCTCCGGCATGATCGGACTTCATGATTATGACAGAGATGCGGGTCTCCACGTGTCTGAAATCATAACAAACGCTGAGCTGACACCAACAAAACAATCTTGAACGTCAATATTGACGACCTAGTCCTGATTGCTGAGCCAAACACATTCGTCTCAAATATTCTCGGTTTGATACACATTCAAATAGCCAATGTCAATGTATGGAACTTCACTACCCTTGCCTTACAATGACCTTGCACAATAGCTTGAGAGCATACCTGCACGGATGCTGCACGTTCTCGCCATCACCAATTCACCTATACAGGATACACTGATGCTACAAGCTCTGAGAGCTGGGGAGTGGACTACCTATCATTCACCATGCCTTGGAGACTCTGTACATTCCTGAAACATATGTCCGTTACAATATGTTTGACCAGGAGCACCGCCAGCACCTTCTAAAACATCGAATTAATCTGCCGTCTCCTCCATTTCATCCCCTGTACTTCCTGCACCTCCTTGGTCGCTTCTTAACCCCAATCTCGTCCCTGCAGCTTCAGATTCTTCGGCTTCTGCATTGACCTCCTCAACTAGTCGGAACCTCCCCAAGCGTCGCAGCCGACGGCCACCAACACCCCCTGCACCCGAAACCCCTCTCCATGACAAAGGCAGACCCGTCTCCTCCGCGCCGTCGAGTCCGTTTTGGTGGCTGGTCTCCCCAAGACCGACACTCCGAGTCCTGTATGCCGGCTGGTGCCCTGCAGATCCGGTTGCCTCTCCCTGCTGACGCACTGTAGCAGTGCCTGCGCCAGAGTTGTCCGTTGGCTGAGTCTCCTGCGGGGCCTCTTGCCGGCTGCGTGTGTAGTAGTGGTGGGTTGGCGGAGCAACGGGCTGTTGCTCAGCCTCGTCCTCTGAGTAATCCTCTGATTCGCTGTCGGGACTTGCCGTCATCTCCCTACACATGACAACAAGTTCTGATGAGCGAGTCGTTCTGTTTGCATTAGCAACGACTTTCTTGTGATCTCAGCTAACCAAGTGAAGCACCACGGTTCCGAAGCAGAATACTACATCCCCATCCTAGCAGCAAGCAAACAAAGAGATGGACCGATGTATGCCACAGACAGCAAATCGTCGGTGCCAGAAGCAGATTATCTGCGAAACAGCTATTGAAATCTACAGAGGAGATAACTATGAAATTGAACTTAGCTGCTTGCTTTGTGAAAAGTGCAACAGTATCCAAACTATGCAAATGACGAGATCAGGGTTCGAAACACCACTACTCGTCTTCCAGTTCATCATCAGGACAGCCCTGCAATAAGAATACTCACAACAATTGCTGCCGTGATGCTCTCCTAGCTGGGCCTGGCCCCATCACGAACCGCCTCGCGACACTGAACCCCCCAATCTCGCCGTCCAGCATGTGAAATAAAAAGTACACCGTCCACCCTCTTGACTCCGGCTCCGCGTTTTGGGGCTCCCCATTTGGCCCGCTGAAAGCAGCACTGAGCACATCCTGCATCTCGCGCTCCCTCTCGGCCCGCTGCCAACTTTGAGCTTGCTCCGGCTTTACTTCTGTGGGGCGATCATTGGGATGGTCCTTCCGAGCATGCCTGCGAAGAGCGGTGTACTTGGCCTTGAAACTACATGACTCCTTTGCGCATGGTCTCTCTTTCTGGTTCCAGTAGTGACGTGCACCTGGGAGGAAGAGAAGAGTAGATCGGAAGCCACTCAAATAAAGGGTTTCAAAACGTTGATTCTGGTTACTTGTCTGCCTAACGCACACAACGTAAGCGCAATTAAGAAGACATGATTTGGCCATGTACAGCTTGGTTCTTTGCTTCTTCCAATGTTGAGATAGCCAGAGGATACAGACCAGTGAAAACAAGGGACTGACTCATTGACTCAAGAGGCTGCGAAACTTGGCTGAAAGAGGCAACGCTCATTAGCGGACGTGTCTTATGGACCAAATGAAGAAGGTGCAGCAGAGATGTTGCATAGTAGGGTGCTCTGACTGTTGTGAATGGATCGCCAATCTGTCTTTGAGAGTTCACAAAAACTTCTGAGGAGCTCCTCATGAGCTGAATAGACTCAGCATGTGCTTTTCATAAGGCCTCTTCAACCACCGCAACACACATAGGACCTGCGCATGCTTGGCGAGTGCCAATCAGCAGTTGCAAGAAGCAGCAAACTCTGCATCCGAGAAATCTATAGCGGCTCTTCGTAAAATTAGGGTTCCTAAAATGATAGATCTGAAGGAGGCCTACGAGCTGGCTTTGTGAACCCTTCTTGTCATCTTTGCAACGCGGAGCAAGGTCAGCAGGCAGCGGCTATCTGTCATATCAAGAACCTTACGAAGAAGAACCTACCCTTGTTGATCTTCTGCCCAGTCACTGTTCCCCTACAGAGCGGGCATGGCAGACGAAACTCCCTCTCCTTCCCTTCCACCTCGACGCACTCGGTCATTGTCCTCTTGTAAGTATCCAGGCAGTTGGAGTGCCTCGCTGACGTGTCACAAACATAGGGCCTACAGCCACGATCTGATGAGGCACAGAGCAAGAGCACCCCGTTGTGAGGGCTTTCCAGGCAGATGCAGCAGCGAGTTACTTCCCACAGCTCTGTCTCATCCAGGCCTATTGCGTCAGCCTTTCCGCCCACGCTTCCTGCCGTATCCTCAACATCTGACTTTGACCTCTTGGCATATGGCGTGCTGAGAGAACTGTGAGAGGCCCGTGATCGAGTCCTAGGCGTCTTCGGCATCGTTGCAGCATGCAGGAGTTTTCTCCAAACTTGAGCGCCCGCAGAAAACAACTCCTATTTCTTGATGTGTGAAAAGGCGGTTTTACAAGCCTTATAGAAGGAAATAATCTCTGAAGTAAAATCCTAGCCGCACGCAGCTGGAGACACCCTGCTCAAAGATCGCCTGACAGCTTTCTGATGTGGTTTCTGAGCAGCGCCTATTCAGACAGTCGGACCGCTCAAACCAACAAGAAAGCGCACTATCGTAGGTCGCTGCTAACTTTGAATCTTGCCCAAGGCTACCGAGAAAATGCCAGGGCTGCCAGTGCCAATTTCCAAAGCTTCCCGTCCCATTTGCCAAGTCTAGGCCATAGCTGCTAGCTCTAGGTCCTACTGCATCCATCTTGATTCTTCAGACTCCCCTGAAACTTGCGCGGTTGAAAGCGGATCGAGCCGTCCAGAGTGCCTCAAGTTCTATTTTGTGCCGTCCGATATAGATAGGCGCGCGCATAGTACTATCGCGTGTACCGGTAGCGACCGGACGAGAATTCAAGTCGAAAATCCAAGGCAGGCTCGGACCGGGGCAGGCCGACGGGGGCAGGACCCGCGGGCCGGGGCTAGGACTCTTTGACGCATATGCGCCTCCCGCCGCCGCAGCTCACTCATGCGTAGCATGGCGTGGACGGTTGCCACAGCGCCTACGTTTATCGCTACTATCATGAAAGGCAATCAAAATGATTAAAAGTTGGTGCTTTATGCACGAATGCAATCCTTGCGTTTGCTGTGGTCGAATTGCAGCCGGACTTGCATCTCGATGACCGTCAGAATGCGTTTTTGGGCCGGCCAGGCTTGTGTATCACCAAAAACTGCTAGCTAAAGGTTCCATATTCTTATTGCATGCAAATTGTCTATTGGTCTTCTTTTGTCTCAAATCCATTAGTCTGGACTAAACGAACTAGGGCATGAACCCAGGCGACCCTAACTTGCTAAAGGTATTTGGATGGAGTCAAGTGGCAAAGCTCGCCACCTTGCTCGACTGTGCAAGGATAGGTTGCAAGTCGCAGAATAATTTATTACGAGACACTACAGTAGTCCTAGTCAACTCTACAAAATTGGAAACCTATAAGAGCGAAGGGTCCACTTTTGCGGCCCGGTTAGACGGTCCTCTAACGAGCACGTAATTACTCAACGGCGATATGTCGGCGCGCTATCTTGTCTACTGTAACCCGGCACTGCATCTTCCCCGTTACGCCCCGGTTGTGCGGATGCCGGTGGGCAGGCTGGTGGAGGCGTTCCGGATGCTGAACCCCGGGTATGTCAGGTTCTGGATGTAGGCGTACTTGTCGGCGCGCAGCGTCTGCATGTCGTCCGCGAGGAGGCCGCCCGTGTCCTCGGACGTCGGGTCCCACGACCACCACGTCCAGGGCAGGCTCTTGTTCTGGATGTACCGCACCAGCTCGCCCAGCCACAGTTGCTGCACAGCGCCGCACCGAGAACCCTCATTACGCACAGCCCAGACAGGAGAAGCACCGACGCTTGTGTATCAGCCAGAGCCCGCGGGACGGAATGACTTATACGAAGTATACCGGTGCCTTCTCGTAGTACTCACTTTGGTTCCGCGTCACTTTCATCATGCGCCAAACGCGGCCTGCAC
The DNA here is from genome assembly GCA_000708835.1 of Klebsormidium nitens. Lineage (NCBI taxonomy): Eukaryota > Viridiplantae > Streptophyta > Klebsormidiophyceae > Klebsormidiales > Klebsormidiaceae > Klebsormidium > Klebsormidium nitens. The sequence continues at coordinate 161,631 of DF237090.1, read as the reverse complement.
AGCCTGGCGCGTGGCACTGGGGCGCTTGGCACTGGGGCGCAAGAGCAAGGAGCAGGAACCATACGAACTCCCTGATGCAGGCACTTTTGGGACAATCTGAGAACGGGAGGGGCGAACGCGATTGCGCAGCGCACGGAAACCCACCTCTTGCCTGAAGACGACCGCGCACCGGTCGCTGGTGCAGTATGGGTCGAACTTGGCCCCGAACTCGCCGACCCAGACGGGAGTGATGTTACGGTCCCAAAGGAAGCCCCACATGCGATCCCACTGCGCCGGCAGGTTGGACGGGAAGTCGGGCGCGTTGTAGTACGACTGCGGGCACAAGCCAAACGAGCACGGTCAGCAAGAGGCGCATGCAATGTCGAACATGGCCGGTCACAACAAAGAGAGCGTTTGCGGCCCAATGCAGACGGCACACCTGGAAAAAGGCACGCAAGCGCAGAGAAGGTGGTGCATCGTGGTTCCAAATCCTGGGACAATGTTGACAGCCAAAAACGACTGTTCCAGGCAGACGCATTGTCAAGCCGACGCAAAAAGAGGTCAATCCTGGACTGCCAGCTGGCATCGCTTTGCCATCTTTGAATGCCGAGACAGCAGCGCAGCGGCGCACCTGGTTGAAGGTGGATGGCCCCAGGTCGTGCGTCTGGAAGATGAGCTTGTTGGGGACGGTCAGGTTGAGCGGCGCGTCCAGCTGGCCCAAAAAGACACCGCCCCACAGGCCGTACTGGCCGCGGTATAAGTCCAGGCCTTGCACCGCGATCAGCAGGTTGGGGTTCACCTTGTGGATCGCGTTGGCGCACCTGCGGACACACGGCAATGGATGTTTTGGCTCGCTGGTCAACACCACGACCTCCGACGCTCCGTGTTCTTTCATCGAGCGTTGTCGACATTGAGCAAATGTTGTTCTCGAACCCATGGTTCCTGCATTGGAGGCACAAGGTACCATGCAACTGGTACGAACTGAACAGCACGGCTCTGACCTCATGACAATCGACCATATGTCCCCTGTCTCCTTCGACTCTTTTGGACCGTGTCCCCCAGAACAAGCAAGCACATCTCGGCGCATCCTGCCGTGTCTCACCTGATTGCGGACGTCCTCCAGTTGATGGTCGCGTTGACGCCGTCCGGCGCCCACTCGGGCCCCAGGTGGCCGGGCGGCTTGGCCTCGTCGTGATGGGGCTCGTTGAACAGGTCCACCTGCAGCAAGCCAGCACATGTCAACAACTAGAAGGCGGTAGGATCAGATCAGGTCGAAGCAGACTCCGGCCCCTAAAACATCGACCGCTGACTAGGGCTCCAAGCTGGCTGACCTTGGAAGCTGATATCGACACAGGCGTGCAATCGAAACACCAGATACTTCCGTTACATAACATGGCCGCAAGCCGGCCGAAACGCTTGGCACCGATTTTGTCGAGCACCGATGTTATCGACGTCAAACACACCACATGCGACGGAACCATCATGCGCCGGGCAACTGTGTGCCGGCAGGCGGCCATGAACAGGCGTGAGGGCCATGAACAACCTAGCGCACCAAATCCGTGTTGCCGGCTCACCCCCACAACAGTGGAGTCGTTGTTGTAGCGGTCAACCAGGAAGAGCCAGTTGTTGATCCACTGCGTCTCGGACGTGTTGGCGTCGTACCAGAGGCCCCACTCGTGCTCATAGCCTGCGTTCAGGCGGTGGTAGTCCAGGAACACCTTCATGCCGCGGGCACCCGCGCCCCGCACGATCACGTCCATGATTTGGAGGGAAGTCAGGTTCTGCAACATCGACGACAGGTTCAGTGGGCAGCTCGGAGCACGGATGAAGAGGGGAAGGGATGTGGCTGATTTATAGAGAATGAAGTCGACCCTGGTTAGCCAACCAGCAACGCGCAATTGGAGGTTAATCCTTCCAACCTAAAGCAGATCCGACACAGCATTGCTACAGCAAGAGTTAACGAGTCTTCCACCAGATGATTCGCTCAAAAACGTTGGCTAAAGTCAGGGCGAAAAGGCACTTTCTTATTCCTTTTGCAGCTCATCGCAATTATGTGGCCTACTTTTTTCACCTTGAGAACGCACTGTCCTTATAGGAACGAGACTCTTGATTCTGGGGACTCCATGGCTTCCACTCAAGATACCGGAAAAATAGTTCCAACAAAAAGCTTTGTTTAGCTATGGTTTTGATGCACGAAGAAAATGCGCGGCGACCGCCAGTTTCCTGAGCCCTTCCTGTCACGGTGGACTTTTACAAGGGAACAATATTAATGACCTCCATGCCAAGACAGCCCCCAAATACACCTTTCTGCAGCAACAGCTTTCCTAAAATGTGCAAGCCCTACCACATGTTTCCTGCCAGCTTGAGACAAGCAGCCCAGACGATAACGTCAGGCGAGACCGAGCAGTGTGAAAACGCCGCGTCCTCAACATTGCTTAGGTCCATGAGAAGGAGATTCGAACTTCGTCGACGATCTCCATCCTTCCCCCAAAGGCGCTCACCCTGAGATCTGGGTTGGCGTAGTAGTTGATGTTCTGGGGCATGTACCCCCCCGCCAGGATGCTCCCAGAGAAGGGCAGCCGCAGTACGTTGAGGCCGAGGCCAATCATCTGGTCGAGCATGGACTGCCACGAGCGCGCCCACAGCCCGTGGGGGGCGCCGTCGATGTTCTCCAGCCCGTTCCAGCTCACGCCGGAGAAAAACACCTGCAGGCAGGACACTTAGGCGTTGCTTACGAGGGCCATCATACGTTGCGAAGCGCTCCGAGCGCCATCCTGTTGACCCTGCCCGCCACCACTGGGCACCGCCCCATCGCCAAAAAGGGGACTGCGCTTTGGTGTAGCGGTGCAAAATAGTTCTTAAAAAGGAGATCTCCGAAAATACTCTGTTTGAGAAACCGCTTTTGGAGTGAGCAGCCATTTCGTTCAAGGGGCTCTACTAGACTTTGTGGAAGGGACCGAGGTGTGACTCAACTATGCTGGCACACAACCGTGAAAACTCTGTCCCCCAAAAAGTGTGAACGTGTGAAATTGGACTCTCCGAGCTTCCTCACTGAAAGCCCTGCAGCGGACCGTAAAGCAAAAGAGACCTTTGCATTTGACAAAGTGACCACCCAGCCTGCCGCTTTTGTGCAAAGAACCAGAGGACTTTTTTGACTATGTCAGCGGAGCACTGCCCCTGATGACAACATGAGCATCTCTCAAACCACCACCGCAGGAAATGCCTGTGTTTAAGTTTGGCAAGCGGTTAAGATTAGGCTGTTAATTTAAGTTGGGGCTGTGCCCCTGGTGCAGCGGCGCCACACCTCGTCTCCGTACTGGTCGACCAGCGCCCTGCCGTGCGCAGTCCACCAGCCGTCACCTCTGGCAGGCAGCCGGGTAAACTTTCTTCCTAGAACAACATGGGCCAGCCAGTCTGCCTTTTCATGGATCGCGCAGTTCGAGCAGAGAGACAAAAGCAGGAGCGGCCAGCAGAAGGCGAGAAAACACAGAAGCTTGATGAGGCGCCCAGGCCTACTACGATGGCCATGAACTTTCTCCTCCTCCTCGTCAAAGAAGGGGGAATGTGGGTCCACGTCACTTATAGGGACGGCGGTAAAACCCCTCATCTCAGAAAAGGAACCACGCGGACCTTCCAAAAAAAGTCAGAGAAAAGCGGCTGACAGTGTCGTACTTTCTCCAGACTCCAGACTTTTCACAAGACCCTTACAGTAGTGTCGCGAAGGACGGCATATCTTGTCAGAAATGCAAGGCATACCAAGCGCACACTTGCAGTATGCCCAGAGTGTTTTCAGATTTCCTTGCAAAGCAAGTTGCCACTTGCAGACAAGTTGCCACCACAAAAGGTGGTGTAGAAATCTTGCTCTGAGATGACTAGGAACCCAAGATCTACACCCTTCATACCCACACCCATAAGTGCAACAGCCAAGACACAAGGACATCAGACATACACTTCAAAGGTAAAATGAGAAGTCTGGTAGCCTCAAGTGGCCAATTTAAAGTTCCACAAGAGATTCCCCAGTTCAGACTTGCTCTGTGGGTGGCTCTGTGGGTCACTGTACTTCCCTTGCAACCTCGTAAACGTCGAACTTCTCTGCTTTCCGAGGTCGCACCTGGTATGTCCAACAAAGGCTCACCATCAAAAATGTGAAGTTCAAGGACAAAACAAGGCCCTCACCTCCTTTCCATAGAAGTCCAAGATCTGCCTGCCTCTTGTGCTCCAGTAACCTGTGACACTGGCGTTGGGCCCAATCGCGGTCCCAACCACAGTCACACTGGTGGTGTTCACATCGTAGGTGCTGTTCAACACGTAGATGTCGTTTACTGCTAGGAACCGGCGGACACTTTCTTGTAGGCTTCTGCGACCTAGGAGCTGCGGCTGCTCCTCGGACGCCAGCAGTTGGGAGCCAACGAGGCCCACAAGCAACAAGACGATGACGAGGGAACCGGACGCTCGGGCCCAGTTAGTACCCGACTCCGCCATGATGGTGGCTACGGGTTGCCTGAGCGCAATGCTGAGCTGCGCCTGTTCAATGCTGCAATTTGTAGAATCTGCTTCCGAAGTTGGTGCCAAATGAGCCTGCGCAAGTGCAAGACGACAGGTTCGGATTCCGCAGCAGCAGATCTCAAGCTGCGGCCTGGTAGGTTCTACCGACCACTTCTTCAGAACGGACTCATCTGGTGCTATCATCTACCGTCGATCCTTGATCAAAACGCTTACAAAGCCGTCCGATTTGACGAGACCATGCACGTGCAATTTGCTGGGACCGTTAGACTGGAGCCGTTGTCTAGACTCCAGAGCCCTGTAGTGGCGACCTAAATACCTTAGTGTATAGGACAAGGTAAAGTAGGTACACGGTCGTACACCGTACCTAGCTGCCTACCGGCTAGCCTGGAAAATCTGGGAGGCCGAGGACTTGGACTACGGTATGGCTCGGAGGCTCGCCCCGGGGCTCCAATCCCCTAGCCCGATTGTGCCTCTCGCGATCGGATCGTGCTCACTTGGACGGCTACGATTGGCAGACCCAGGTTCATGACCGGCATGAACCTTCTTTGCCGGGTTGACGTCAGCCATCTGTCCAGTGAGTCGTGACTACCTTCGACTTGAATCCTTGAATGACGATGATATATCATGATATGAATGGATTTACTGATTTACGGCATTCTGAACGCACCTTATTAGTATGAGATTAGTCTACTGCCAATGAACACTGAGATCTGAATTCAAGGCGACCTTGCAAGCCGACTAAGTCTTAAGCTCAATCCTTTCGCGTCGCATTTGGTGGGGGCGTCTACCCCATGTGGTTCGCAGCAACATCTACGTAACGCGGGCATTGACTGCCCGTCAAGCTGAGCAATCTGCCACCCCATGTGGCTTTTGTATAAGCGACCGTGAGTCAAAGGTTGAATCCGGGCGTATGATCACTTTCTCACGATGTCCTCCTTAAGTGTCTGCAGTGCGTCTGTGACACATTTTGAAGAGTCGGTGGTCAGAGCCTTGAGTCCTCGTGCTCATACTCATACAATCCTCTTCGTATTAGTCATGCTTCTTTTATCATTTTCCTAGTCCACTATTGATATTTCAGTCGTGTTCACATGCGAATGACAAGGATAGCCTTCACTCATCACCGATGATCTTAAAGTGCTGAACCTGATGAGTGGATTTTAGCTCTGAAACAGGGGGCGCAAACCAGCCATACGATGGCTAATATCCCCAAGCATGCAACCGACCATAATTCATCAACACGAAGGTTAAATGCTTGGCCACCACCTTATGAGGATGCAAAAGATACCAGGCTCGGTATGCTTACGAGGTATGCATCCGACCGCACCACGTATACTAGAGCACAAGGGAACTCTTTCGACCCCTCCCGTTGAATAACCTTGCACGTTGAGTTATTTTGGGCCTTGTTCCGTTTCAATTCATCAAAAGCAGGCCTCGGTTGAAGCAGTATGACGTCAGTTTACAGTACGTGGAATGCTGGCGGGCTACCTCTGTACAAGGTTTCTAAGCCTAATCCTCATACACCCGGCACTCGTCGCTGTCAGGGCTGGATGCGCAGAAAGCCTCCAGAGGATCGACGAATCCAACGGGCGTCTTGAAACCAGGCCACTTTGATGCTACCACATGGGCGAGGTCAACCACCCTTTGTGAGTAGCCTGCAAGGTAGCAAACATACAAGAGATGAACAACAAGCCTCGTTATCGAGGTAACCTTCAGATCTAGAAGCACGAAAGACAACACTCGATTGTTGGGAATCATACAAGGATCCTTTCAGTAGTATCGACTTTTCAGCACAGAATTGAGGAGAGACTCTGATCGCAATGTCCCATGAAAGAAGAAAGCATTTGACAGTTTCTCATGAAGGACGATCCGCGAGGTGAGGATGCAGACAGGCAGCTGATAGATGACAGCGGAAAGAAGCACCGTGGTGGTTGCCTTCCTCACCCCACTCGTTGTCGTACCACGCCACCACCTTCAACATGTCCTCCCCGACGACCATGGTCAAGCTCGAGTCGACCGTGGATGAGACGTCGGTTGCCCGGAAATCCATGGACACCAGCGGGAGGTCGGACACAGCCAGCACGCCCCGCGACGGGCCTTCCGCAGCATCCCTGAAGGCCTGGTTGACCTGCATACCGTTGAGACGAGATAAGCCAAAGACGTGACATGTCATCGGGGCTGTGGTCGACGAAACAGAGCATCACTGGCCTTGAACAATATCCCTGAGAAGAGCGAGATTGTGAGCAGCGACAACGACAGCGAAAGAACCGCGCAATTCACGACCTCAAGCGTGAGCCCTATTGTTTGACCAGAAATTGTTACGGCTCACCTCCTCAGCAGTGATGTTCTTCTTCACAGTGTTGACGACCAGGTCCACAACGGACACGTTGGGCGTCGGCACCCGCAGGGCAATCCCGTTCAGCTTGCCCTTGAGCTGGGGCAGGACCAAGGCGACAGCCTTCGCAGCGCCGGTGGTGCTGGAGGGAGACGAACAGAAACATCGGTGATTTTCAGAACGTCTTCGAGTATATGAGCATAAAAAAGTTTCATCGGTGTAAATGCACAGGTTGTAGCTTGTGAATTGACCCTTTGTTTGTCAGCTGCATAGACTCAAGAACATGGAGATGAGATTTTTCGATCGACCTTCTTGTGCTCGCTTGGAAAGAAAGTGACACCAGCCAGACCTGTGCAATGTCTTGCTTCACATGGCTGAGATCTGAAGGAAGCTTTACTGTTCTGCATGTAAAGTTTCCGGCTCACGGTGGTTCAAGTCACACTAGAAGTGGGTACGAGAGTTTTGAGTTCAGATCAAAGGGATGTGCACCAACTCCGATTCGATCTGAAGCCCGAAGCTTTTCAAGCACGATTCACAGCGTGCACTTCAGGCAGAAGGTCCTCTTGAGTTAGTTGCCTCGATCAACCTCATACCGCCCTTTACAAGTCCCTTGAATTTACCAGCCACTACTAAGGCTCGATATCGAAGGGGATGCCAGGACCGACTTCGACCAGAGTTTGGACTTACGTGGGGACAATGTTGAGGGCAGCAGCACGGGCCCTCCTCAGATCGCGGTGGGAGGCGTCCAGCAGCCTCTGCACAACGACGGGGAAAAAGGCGGGCTTCTTCTTGTGTTCGCTGTCAAAGATTGCGGTTCTTATGTTTCTTTGGAGAAAAGATTGTCGTGGCACTGTGCTATCTTCACAACTATATATTGCTACTTCAAATTCTCTATTACTCTTCACAACTCCTTTGCCAGACCATGCACTCCCCACTTTGATGAGTACTCTAGTATTCTTTACGACGTCCTCGCCAGACTGGTGTGAACAGTCAGGGACTGAATGCAGACTGCACTTGTTAGATGAAGCCCGACTGAGCACACCCCAAAGAGCATGGGAAAAAAGCTGATGCACGCACCTGATCGCCCGTGTAAGAATGCGTGGTCGTCATGGTTCCGTGTACGATGCTGCAAGGTGAAGTGAGGGATCAGGGTCTTCAGATGTTGCGCAGAGTCAGCTTCTGCTGATGTTTGCGAGTTGGATAAAAGTTGGTAATGTCACAGCGAGGATTCCTAGGCATTCCTCTTCAACAGTTGAGTACCAGCTCTGATGTTATACTGGTAACAATACATGTTAACGTGAGACAAAGAAGGAATTGTAGGCAAAATGAGTCAAGTATTAGAGAAGGAATGCAACTGTGAACAGGTCTTATACATAGAACTGCGAATGAAAGAGTGTACCAAGACCATCGGTAGGTAGAGGTGCATTTGCGCATAATGTTCTAAGAACTTTGGCCTGATCGCCCCTACCAAAAGGATTATGCTCATGAGCAGCCGTATTTGAAGAGCGCTGGGAACGGCACGAGAGGCTTACCCAAAGCTCTCATCGAGGACCTTCACGAAAGGAGCAAGGCAGTTGGTGGTGCAGGAAGCGTTGCTGCGTCAGAGACAAAAAGGACGAAGTCAGTGCAGTTGGGGGATCATCAATAGATGGTCCGCAGCTATTCCTGCGCTCAGTCTCGTGAAGGACAGCCGATTCTGTTTGGTTCCCTTGAAATCCAGCATCGGAACTGTCTTCAACGTAAAGCCTCTGGTCCTAACATTGCAGGCCCACCTGTTTTCAGTCTTTGTCAAACGCAAGGAGCCAGGTAACAATCAAGCCATCGAAAGGAGCTGTTTCAAGCTGGGTTTTCTCACCTGATGATGTCGCTGACCTCATGGTAATAGTCTTGGGCGTTCACACCGACCACATAGGTGGGGATATCAGCGCCCTTGGCGGGGGCGGTGATGATCACCTTCTTGGCACCGGCCTGCAAGTGCTTGCCAGCCCCCGGGCCATCAACGAACACACCGGTTCCCTGGATCAAAATAACCACACGTCAGCCTGGCAATCCTTTAGAAAAGCCTGTCTCAGGGCAGGGACTGCAACATAGCACTAACGTTCCTGCAACCTGGCCTTGGCCAAAGGGTAGAGCCTCAGGTCCTCACCTCAATGACGATGTCAATCCCCAGCTCCGCCCACGGGAGCTTGAGGGGGTCGCGGCTGCTGACAATCTGGATGTTCTTGCCATCCACGCTGAGCGTGCTGTCGTCCACAACCTTGACATCCGCGTTGAATGTCCCCAGGATGCTGTCGTACTTCAGCAGGTGAGTAGCCTGCGATGTTGTAGATGCTGATTTCAGTCAGAGTTGTGCATTTTGCAAACCCTAAAAGGTTTGCGAGAAGCAGAGTGATTACAAAGTGACAGTTTCCTTCTCGTTGTTGGCTGCACCAGAGTTTCCAAATGATGCTCTTTAAGCTCGCCCACCTGCTTCACACCTCCGCTGTCGTTGATGACGACCACCTCGATGGGAGAGTTCTCGCGTCCGTGCCAGCAGCGGAGGAAGTTCCGGCCAATGCGCCCAAACCTGGTAAGAGCAAAATCTTATGACAAGCTCTTCACATAAAGTTCATGTTTACCTGGTCCAGCATTTAGCCCCAGCAAAATGTACCTTCCTTTCACAATGTCCATGGCTGCATTCGGACGCGACCGTTGTTGACCCTTGTCTACTCTATTGTCTCGGTTGTAAGTGCGTTATGAATGTGCAACTACCCCTCAGATTTAACACCTATCCTTCTCTAAGTTTTGCAAAAGTACTCCGAAAACTCTCTACTACCAAAGAGAGTGCTTTTGCACAGTGGAATCGACAAGTCTATTTCACAACTTTCTGCATTCCGTTGCATGACCGCAGGTAGGCTTACCCGTTGATAGCAACCTTCAGCTTCTCCTGGGCAACGATCTCCCCCTTTCTGGCGCCAGCAGACACCGCCTGCCCAGTCAGAGAAACGGGTGTGAGCGAGCCCACTCTGTTGAATGCGGCCTTACAAATGCACTGTATGCTCACAAGGTTTGAGTTCCGCGGTCGTGCATTTGACTCTGATGCGAGGTACACAGCAGGCTGGTGCACCCGCACCAGTGTGTCTGCCTGTTCTCTACGACCCAGCTAGCCCTCTACGGTGTAGAAGCATGTATCTCAATATGGTCTCAAAGAAGGGAGTCAATGTAGGGAGTATGTTTGCTGGATCTTGCCAAGTTTCTTTCTACCCAGAGGGACAATCGACCCATACGGCTCATCCACATCCACCCCAACCAAGCCTTGAATCCTCTAGGATTCGTGACTTACCGGCCGTGAAGCTTGGACCGCAACAGCTGAGAAGAAGGAAGAGCTTGCATCGCGGCTGTGGGCCACCGTGTAAGGCTTTGCAGCTGAAGACTTCAGCCCGTTGAAGGAAGCCAAGCTCTTCTGAGCACTGGCCTGCACAGGTTCAACAGATCTCAGATGCATTACGTGACCGAGCTTATGCTCAAATCTGCTTGCACTTTGAGTGCCAATCGAGCTTCAGGTATGCATTAGCCACATTTTCCAACTGCAGATCCCCTGGCGTGCACCCCGTAGAACTGGGGCTCTTCTCACACATTGCCCACTCAATGTGGTGCTCATCCATTGCATTATGCCAAAAACTTGATTTGCAGTGCATCAAGAGGTAAATCTCGCTTAGAGCCCAGCCAACCAATCATACTTTGGAGCACCTCGCCGGAATATGTGACGATGCTCCAGCCGACACATTGACTGCACTTGAGCGCAAACCTGCTGGATATGGTGCACCCGTGGTGCAGCCGATCAGAATGCGAAGGGATCCCGGCGGCAACAGCTTACCCTGACTGGAATGCAGGTCGCACTGGCTGTCCTGCTGCCAGATGCGCTGTGCTGCTTGGACAGAATGCCGGCGGACCTGACCGCCGAGAAGGACGCAGCACTCGTGGAAGCAGCCATGGTAGCTTCGAGTATGGATCTACAGCTGCCCTAGCCGTCTTTTCAAGGATGTCCTGTTCAACCCTCTCGATTGAATGCAACGCCTGCAATGCAGCGCAAACGCTTCGCTGCAGCAAGGAGCTTGGTGCTGGAGCGCTTGGAGAAGCAATCGGCACGAGTCATCCTGACGTTCAGAGGAAGAAGTCGCAGTGTGCTCGACTGGAGTCTGACAGATATCAAGTCCGGCAACTTGACGTGACCGTCGATTAAGATTTTTGGATCACTTTTCTAACAGCTTGTGGCCGTCCAAACCCGCATGCGATCTTGGCCCTTCATCTTTGGAGCTTCTGACCCACCAATTTGTCCACGTGGAGCAGGTTCATACGCTTTTCCAATCTGCAGCGTTCTTATTGGCTTCCGACGTGATTCTACCGAAACAACCGCCATGCTGGGTGTTTTGAATCAAAATTGTGAGATCAATTTCGGCCAACAGACGATTCCGTTCAATCACCAAAGACTGTCCTAGCTACTGAGGCCAAGGTACCTACCTAATGTAGTACCTAATCGTCTCTCAAACTATCGTATAGGTAGCTCTGTAGTTGTCCAATCCAGCGGCGGTGGACAGTATGTGGTGCACTCCGACCCCGTGCACTCGAGTCCGAAAATCCTTCCGAGTCTCTGCAGCCCACAGTCGCTTCCATACTTCAGGCATGAGCAATAGATATGCATGACCTGGAGACCTTTCAACAATCGAAACAACGGCCATGGCGGCACGGTAACATAAAACATATATGGTGGTCAGCGGCATGCATATGCACTGTCACCCAATGCGAACGTGATGCTGTAAGTCTGTCATCTAGACGACATGTTCTAGTTGCATGCAAGGTGCGCGCAAGACACTAAGCCAAACAAGTGCATCCGATGCGTCATGGCGCCAATTTGTTACATCAATCCAAGATGCCTGGCTCATGTGATCCAAGAACATCTAATACACAGTTACTACTTGAAGTATAGTAGTGTGGCTCAGGGCAACAATGAACAGAACGTCTTGGTATCTTCTTGACAGTACACTCTTCGAAAATTCAAGAACTAGGATGTAGTATAAGCAACAGACTCTGTGCGAGCCTGGTTGAGAGTGAGCAAAAGCCCAATGATCAGCCTTCGCTGACCGTTAACTTTTTAAGATGTGCATTAAGTGTTTTCTGGGCCTTATGGCTAGTGCACCGCCGACTCTTACTTGATTGTCATTACCTGACGGCCTCTCCATACCTGTGAGGTCTTTACGGTGTCGAAAGTGCTATTCCTTCCGTCCTATATGGCTATAGAACTTACAAGGATATTTGAGCCTAAGAAACCTTTGGTTTATTGGCGACGACTTTCGACCTATTCCTCCGCGATGCCCTCCCAACCGAGCTTTTCAATCCCAGGAAGAACAACAGAGCCCCCGTCAAGGAAAGATTCTGCAAAGAGCGGAGACAACATTGAACGATGTGAAAGATAGGCATGCTCACAATGAAAAGCGTTTTGAAAACAAGGGTTTGAATGCAACAGGGAGGTTATTTTGGCACGAGCCGAATAGACTGAAGATTAATGCTTCGTGAGCTCAAAGCATCCTTACAAGGAGTCCCAGCTCGAAGAGGAAACTGATGTTGCGAACAACCAACCTTCATGAACTGAATCAGTTCGATTGTCTGTTCAGTGCTCCCAACATCTTGATTGTAGAAGTCGTGCATGATGGGTGTCACCGAAACGAGGAAGAGCAGCTGCAATAGCTTGACACGCAGGTTAGCAGCAATCTGGCTCTTATCAGCACACTCAATCCGACATTGCTGGTCACAAAGGAATTGTTTGACCTAGTGGCGAGCAGATAGTCAATTGCTTAGTCAGACGTTTGGGGCTCGTTGCAATAACATTTTAAAAGCTCCACCAAGGTAGCTATTCGGAGCGGAAGCCTTGACTGTCGACCACATAGATATTCAGGCGGGCATGCGTGCTGGTTTCCTTTCAAAACCCGTTCAACAGCCTCATGCTGATGTACAGCTCAGCTAATAGACTGATAGTACTGGGGCTCCTGTAATCACTTTCTGTAGCGCCTCCATCACTTTCTTGAGCATGTGGGCACAAGACCAATCCCAGCTTTTCCCAGTTGTTATGTTACTCGGTGCCCCTTTAGCTGGTCAATGACGTTCAGCCCAGAGCCTGTTGAATTGCATCAGCAAGTAAAGTGCCTCTACCTTGTCACCTTTGCTGCAAAGTTTCCGCAGCTAATAAGTGATGGACAGGAAGCATTGGAGCCATTGTTTCGCCCTTGGCCAACTCACCAGAAGCCATGCGCCGAGGCTGCTACCAAACCAGAAAAGAAGGCCCCCAAAGAACTCCAGACCTATTGCAATCGCCAGCAGATACTTCGCCTGCATTCCAGGGTAAATGAAACACTTTGAATATGGATCTCAGGTATGAAGCTCACTTTGACAAGAAGGCTGCTCCAGGCTGAGTGGCTAGAAAGGTAAGTGCATCAGCAAAAGGTACTTATAGATTGCATCTCCTTCTTTCAGACTTGGTGCACAAACATCCCCGTCACAGATCATTACAACTTAAAGGATCTCTGAATTGGCACCCATTTGAGCACATTTCATTTGTTGCAGTCACCATACCTCAATCACAGGGAGCGCAACATGCAGATTTGACTGCACATGTGCATAGAAAGCATCAAGCTTCGGCCTCATCAACTCTGCAGCTTTCCCACCGTCGGCGCCATATTCTGATGCCCTGATAGAAGACAAGAAAGGAAACAGCATTTGTTCAGTCCCAGAAAGCACTGTTGCTCCGGCACCTGTTGCGATGTGAGCTCCTTATAAATCTGTCATGAAGATTGCCAGACAATTTGCTTGTTGCCAAGCTTACACGGGTGACAAATGCATAACAAACCGCTTCCAATGCAATTTGCGACTCGCATCAAGGCAATAGATGGGCACAGAGTGGCATGCTGGACACCTATATATGCAAGCCTGCAAAATTATGAATTCACTGAAATTGTACGACTAAAGCGTAACAACCAGCACACAATCTGACCAACACAAAATGCAACAGTTTGCAATGATGTATGATGGTACACGAATCAGCTTTCTGCTATTTCTGATGCCACCTGACAGAAGCTATCAGCGCACACACGATCAGGACCGGCCCATATTGAGGTCATGCCAGACCATACTGAATGCTTAAAAGTCAAAGGCCTAAAGATTGATCTTTCGTTGTTTGGTACTTGCATATTGCTCTTCCATCAGGGGATGCAACGACTCTTTGGCACGTTTCATAAGGAGAAGAAGAATTCCTTACTTTTGGACAGCAGCCACTAGGAAAATAGCCACAAACAACGTTCTTCCCACGAAGGAGAGGAAGGCCATGATGCTCCTCCTTGCTGATCATGCGCCTGTTTCCGACAATTGGTCTTCACCACTGCCACTGCACTGCAGTGTGTGCTGCACTGATAAGGACAAAGACTTCACAAGATTGATTAGGTGAGCTCATTTGTGAACCTTCTTTACGCTTTTTCGATCGTCCGATCGGCAGATTTCCTGGATCGAACGGATCGTCTTGCATCGAGCAGTAAGGAAAGCCTTGAAGGGCGTCGACCCCGGTATGGGGGCCTAATCGAGAACAAGCTGGACATGGCAAATCATGGGGGCAAAAAGTGGCATGGCTGATGATCATCATGATGGCATGGCCCATGTTAAAGCTAGGCCCTGGGGCGTACCTCAGCTGATCATATTTCTGTATACTCATAATACTGATTTTAAGCATTGAGCACCAATGGCGGGTCCTGCGTCCGATGAAGTGGAGGAATTCCTTGCATCCTTAGCGGATTACGTGCCAACCATTCCTGACGAGCTCACCGGGCACTATTTGCAGCGGAGTGGCTTCCAGTGTCCAGATGAGAGAATGACCCGCCTGGTGTCGGTTGCTGCTCAAAAGTTCATTGGGGACATTGTCAATGATGCGCTGCAGTACTGCAAGATTCGTATGCAGGTAAGCTATGTTCTAAAAACATCCTTCACACATGAATACAATCTTGATCCATTTCAACAGTGGGCCTAGTTTCGAATCTTTATGAGCATCACTATTTTGCAGTAAAAGAATGGGGAACGCAATACACAATGCTGAACATGCTGCAAGCTATTGTGCGCGCTTTCACTGCATAATCTCCCTCTCGGTACAAATGTAGACGGTTTCCAGATAGGACATTTTGCGAGCAAGGTGTTTTGTCTTGGCTTGGCAGCGTGAGTGTTGTATCATAGTGCCACTCTCCAAACAAGAAACAGTGGTGCATATTCGGGTTTATTTTGTTGCAGGCTGCCAGCAAAGACAAGAAAGAGAGGGGATCAAAGCAGCTCGTCTTGACCACCGAAGATCTTGCCGCGGCTCTGAAAGAGTACGGAGTCAACATCAGCAAGCAGGAGTACTACGCTGATTCGCCCCAAGCTGGCACCACTGTCACTACCAAGGACAAAACAAAGTAGCCAGCACAGTTGAGAAAGCAGAGGGGCAGTACTTTTGAAGCCCGTCAGCTTTCATTAAGTAATAGGGGCTTTACATATCAAAGAGCAGCGCATCAAGCATTGATGGCCATAGTTTTGTGAATCATTCCGGTTTTGGGTGCACATCGGTAGCTGTTCCAGCGGTCATACATGATGGATCTCAGCGCCCTCGCAGAAGCACTACCACCGCTGGATCAAGGTGATGTGACCTTAGTTGTTTGTGAGGGTCCCGATGGTTTCCCGGAGAAGCTGCTGGGAACAGAGGGGGAAAACGCACAGGGGTCAATCAGAGAACAGGCCAGTGACGGTGGCTTTGGAGAATCGCCAAAGGGGGCCGGAGGACATGCAACAAAATTCCTGGCACATAAGAGCGTTTTGCTTTCATCTTCTGACTATTTCAAGTCCTTGTTCTCAAATTTCAAGGAGGCGACCCAAGAGACTGTCACAGTGCATTGGGATGCGACCATCTTTGCCAAGGTCCTGGGCTTCCTTTATGGCAAGGAACTGAACATCGAGCCCAATGACATCCTGCCCCTGATACAGGTGAGCACGTCTGGGGTGAATCTTACCACACTTCCACCGCTTCAATGTACCTGCTCTCTCTTGGCCCGCAACTACTGGATGAGAACTGCCTTCAGCTTTTGCATATCAGCTGACTACTCGATAAAACGTGATGTTCTCTGTAGTCTCTGTCTGGGTACTGCAACGAACTTCCATGCATTCCTGACAGCCCCTGACAGCGGCAACCATCTTTTGACTGAAAAGTCATGTCGATCTCTTTGCAGTCTGCTTACATGTTTGGCATCGAGAGCCTCCTGGGTCAGTGTCGCAACTGGATCTCCAGCTGCACCCCTCGGCCCGGTCAGGAAAGCGGGCCAGTGGTGGACCTCGAATCAGCGTGCGGCCTCTGGACAGCCGCCAAGGACGTGGCAAGAGATGCTGCAGCGGCGGACGCCGTGGCTGAGCTCTGCGTGGTGACCCTGGCAGTCTTCTTTGTGAGACCTCCGTTGTTCATCACATGCCCTTCATCTTGTCCACTAATCTGGTCCATCATGTGGACTTGATCTTCGAGCAAGTAAGAAAGGCCACAGCCTGCCAAGCATTGAGCTTTTCGCAGATTGTGTCTCTGAATACGTCCGAGCTGCCTGAGAAGATCCTTTCACCTCGAAAGCATGGCCTTCTCTTCCTGCCCAGCTTTGGGTCTGGTGTGATCTGACTGGAGGGTTCCCTGACGGTGTGCTATGCGGTGGCAGGAGGACGCCGTGGCCCAGCAGGCCCTCCGAGAGGCGCCGCTCGAGCTGCTCATGGCGGTCGTCAACAGCGAGCACCTCACAGTTCCCAGGTGAGGAGCAGTACTTCCTCGGCCTCTTTGCTGTGAGGGAAACCCCGGTCTCCAAGATCAAGGAATAGGTCGAAGATGTGGAGGCCGATGTGCAAGTAGAAATCGTCCAACTGTCCAGTCCTCAACGTCTGCGCAGCTTAAGGTAGTCCTATATGTCTTGGATTGATCACCAGAAGGTCTGCCCCTCGGAAGGATCTGCTATACGTGATGCACATGTCAGAAAGGAATTTGGTTGCCAGAATCTGACTATCTGCCCCTCTGTGCAGCGAAAAGGTAGTTTGCGAGGCGCTTCTGGACTGGGCAACGGACAAATGTGCAGATGTGTGGAGCTTGGCAGCCAAGGTAAGGCGACGCGCCGCAGATAATGAGCTTGTTGCCGCCTTTTTCCACTCAACGTTTGCCTGATCTTGTTTCGTTTGATTGGACCCGAAAATCCGAAAGCTAGGTTGATTGACTTGCAGACTTCGCCCTGTGGCTTGTAGCAGAGTCCCTTTTACGATTGGGCCTGAGTCTTTGTACTTTTTGCAGGTGGGACGAGCCAGAACTAGCACTCCAGCTCAGTCACCAGCAGGTCCGATGCTTCCTAGAAGAGATGATTCATGGTCCACAAGTATGCAACTGTCCATCAAAAGAGACTACTAAAGGCTGGATTCATCGTTATGCTTGGCTGGTTTTTCTTGGTGGTTCTGCTGAAGTGCCTGTCACATGCCCGCCATGTCGTTAGCATACTGGACTTAATGCATCTGCAATCTCAGACCGATTTGTGATTCTAATGCAGGAGATCCGGTGGGCCATGCTACCCCTCCCCTTCCGCCTAGGTACGTGCTCATGAAAACTCACATTTCCCTTTTCCATGGCCTAGATGACTTTGATCTCTCTCTTCGAGACACCTCGCACATTAGTGATGTTCTTGTGTGGAGGTTGCGGTGCACATACAGCCAATCTTTTAACCAGCTTCGTTACTTCGAGGAATTTTTCAGAGAAATTGGTGACAATCGTGCAACTCGTGATGACAGCATTCATGCGGATGCAGGGCTACGTCGCCGGAGCCCACCCCTGGGCAGTGTTCTTGACGCGGCCTTGCTTGCGGCCAGCCAGCCCCGCGCCTCCGCATCCTCGAAACGGCAGCCCACCCTTTCCAAAGACTTCCTGCCCCGGGTATCGGAGTTCCTCGAGGTAGGAATGATTTTGATGTGCTATTCATAGCGTTCTACGGTACAGGTCACGTCGGTCGTCAGGGTACGCCTGTCCATACTAGGGGGATGAAACTCGCCTCTCTCCGGGGACAGCTTTTTGGAGTCGCGCCACCAGTGTCCTGATTACTTCAGATTTTGACCATGTAGAGCCTTGTTTCTACTTTCGTGTGTTGCTTGTCTCGTGGATGCGACCGAGAGTAAGCTCATAGGTCCTAGAAAAAGAGCTGCCTCCTTGTGCAGTAAAAAACATGCCCCAGATTGCTTGCAGCTCGGACAACGATGCCGAGTCATCCTCTTCTGATGTCGCCCGTTCCTTGAATCTATCATCCGCACCTACCGTGCCTGACTCTTCCGTGCTTCTTCAGGGAACGAAGATGCGTCACCATCGCCTTCAGTCTTGGTCAAAGCCCCGCTACCCCATCCCCCTAGGTTTGAGGCTCCCCCTGGCATCGACTGAACCCGTCGGTCCCTTTTGTGCAGGGCCTGGACCTGCGCGGCTGCCAGCAATTCAACGAGGCGTCCTTCTTCTCCCTCTTCCGCCGCCCCTGCCCGCGCCTGACCCGCCTAGACCTCTCCGACTGCTGGCGCCTGCGCCACCACGCACTCCTGTTCGGTCTCGCCGACCTGCTCCCCAGTCTAGCCCACCTCACCGCCGTCAACTGCCCGCACCTGCCCTCCGCGTTCCTTCTGGGGGAAGGCCACCCCAACCTCCAGTCTCTCGACCTCTCTGTCTCGTCGGGACAGCCGAAGCGCCGGCCGTACGAGCCGTCGCCTGATTGGATGCTGCCCGGGTGGGCTCCCGACGAAGCCCCCACTCAGTTCGACGACATTTGGACCCCGCGGCCAGTGCGCAGGGCCCCAGCAAATAAGATCCTCGGTCCGGGGGGCTACTCGGATCCCGCGGTTCTTAGTCAGCGAGGCCTCGTGCAGCCCCGGTGCGCTTACCCCCGGCTGGTGGACATCGCGCTGCGCAAGCGCTCCGACGTGGGTGCCCCGCTGCTGCATCTGCTGGCCTCCACGTGTCCCAACCTGACCAGCCTGGACGTCTCGTGGTGCCCCGACGTGGCGGACGACAGCCTCGCAGCGCTTCTGCTCAAGCTGCCCCGCCTCACGGAACTGCGAGCGGCGGGGACGAAGTTCGGAAGGGAGTCCGCGGCAGCGCTGCTGGCGAGAGATGGGTGGACCCAGGGCACCGATGAACCGTCGAGAGGTTCCATAGAAGCAGCAGACGCAGCCGCCAGCGTGCGCGAAGGCACTGAACAGCCTGCCTCTACTTTTCCGTCTGGGAAGCCATGTGGTGAGAATGCGAACAGTGGCCCGTTGCTGGGAGCACGGGCGGAGCAGGGCGGCTTCGAGGCGCCCACGAGCGGGGTTTTGGGAGCAGACGTGTCCTGGTTGCGGGTTCTGGACGTCAGCCACTGCAGAGAGCTGGGCGGGCAGCATGCTGCGGCCCTGACCGCCGGGCTTGACCGGCTGGAAGAAATTTCTCTGTCCGGCATTGTAGCCTCGGGCAGCTTCTCGTTCGCCAGTTCGAGCATCCGGAGACTCGACGTGAACGGGCTCCGGATACCAGGCGACGAGCTGGCAATGCTCCTGCGCAAGAACCCGCGGCTCCAGCGGCTGGACGTCAGGGGTTGCAACCAGGTCGGTTCACGTGAGTGCTCTCTAGACGACGGGGGAGACTGTAGTAGGCTCGGAATGAAAGACGGCTGCTCTCGTGCCGAATCGACGTCGAGCGGGAAGACTGATGGGCACAGGGTTGGTAGTAAGTCAGCAGCAGAGCGATCAGCAGACGGGCATCGACAAGCCGAAGAACCTTTTTCGGTCGGACCTTCGGAGCAGCCGGCGGTGTGGGGAGAGGGGTCCAAGCTGGAGACGCTGAAAGTGAGCTGGGGTTTCGGCCACGGGAGTTTTCGGCGCCTGGGTTCCGCCCTTGGCCAGCTGCGGTCGCTGACATTGGGCCTGGGGGCAGCGGTCAGTGACGCGGATTTGGCGGAGCTTGCAGGAGCGTGCCCGCGGCTGGAGCATCTCAGGCTGCGCATGCTGGTGAGGCTAGTGGACACAAGAACAGGTCCTTATCCTGCTTCGTCAGATGATTGCTTGACTGATCGTGCCTTTTGACTTGTCCGGTTCAATGCTGACACGCTATAGACGAGTTATCTCTTTGTGGAAGTGCGCCTTTGAAGCCCAGAATCAAGGGCTCTGTTTCAAAGGCGGCCCGCTTGTCCGGATCCGGTGCGCGTGCACGGTCAGTGTCTGAACTTACGCTACTGGTCGCATGTATGATTTTATCCAGATTTGGACGCCACTTTGTATGACGCATCTACAGTCTCGTTTGCAAGCCAGTGGGCGACGCCGTCGCTGCTTCGCTCAAACTTTCACCTCCTGTGTCTTTTGCAACATCTGGCCCCCAGCCTGTTTCTTCCTTTTAACAGATGATCTCCGGGGAGGGCATCCTCCCGGTTGTTCGTCAGGCCCAGCACCTCTCGACCCTGAGCCTGCACCACTGTGCGGGGCCGTTTACGCCCAGGCTGCTGGACACCCTCTGTGGCTCGGCGGCAGGGGCCAGCCTGCGAACATTGAAGCTGGTAAGCGGTTAGCGTGCGTAGATCTTTTAAGTGATTGATTGATGCATTACTTCGTATGCCAAGCAGTAAGCCTTTCGGCACTTTGACGATATCTGTTGCTAGCTTCCCGCGAATACGTTATTGTCTTCCCGTGACGCTCTTGCTCGGAAGCCGACAGGACTTTTACGACTGTGCGCAGCCTTCTCTGAGTGCCTGAAGAAAGGACACAGAGATCTTACTGTCTGCGTGCTTTGCTCAACAGTCTGCACTTTGTTTTGGCTATGCTGCTCGATCCTTACCCAAGTTTTGGAAAGCCACAGTCGCATTCAACTAGAAGCTAAGGCCTAATCCTGATCCAGGCACTGCTGTGCCGGCCTCATTAGCGCTCTCACAATTTCTGCAGATCGGGGGCATCTCGACCCTCGATGATGCCTGCATCGCCCGGTTGGCCAACGGACTGCCCACGCTCGAAAAGCTCGCCCTGGCGGGCGCTCGCCGACTGACCCCGGCCGCTCTGAAACTCATCGCCGAGGGCTGGCCCGCACTGCGCCACCTGGCACTCGAGGTAAGCGTGAAATTCTATGGCCTGACGATCCGTTGAGATTGTTCGAGAACGCTAGGGCATCCCAGGCGAAAGTTCTGCTGGATTGGTGAGTGGACTGATTGCTAGCTTCGCTCACACAGACACGTGTGCCCTCCCCATCGACCTTGTTCACACCTGCCGGTTCTCTCGAGATGTGGCACGTCTTGGAAGCGAGGATCAGGGGCAATGGAATACTGCGTGCTGCCGACCAAGTCTGTGCGACTTCCTCTGACGGCGGATCAACTGCGTGTCGACGTTCCGTGCAGAACTGTGGCCGAGTCACAGCCGACGGTGCCGACGTCCTCTTCACCTCCTGCTTCGCGCTCGCGTCCCTGAAGCTGGTGCACAGCGGCCGGGGGCTGCCCGTCGACTTCATCAGAGCAGCCCACGACCGGATGCCCATGCTCACGTCACTCTTCCTGGATGGCTGCGATGCCGCCGACGGCAAGTTCGCGTTGATCGAGGTGAGTCCTCGTACTTGCAGTCCTGTTGACGAACTTTTTACCACCTTGCAGCTTTCGGTTTCCTCCTGCATCCCGGCAAGGTTAGTTTCTATCGCTCGTTCCTACAAAGCCGACTGTATTTTCACACGCTTCGTCAAAGGGGCCAGCAAGCTGCCACTTCGTGAGTGGGTTGACCTACCATTGTGCTTCATGGCTACCGATGCATCCAGTCGGCTGCGTCGCACTTCCCTAAATTCTGCTCTTTTCTTGGCGCAG
Organism: Klebsormidium nitens; assembly: GCA_000708835.1. Taxonomy (NCBI): domain Eukaryota; kingdom Viridiplantae; phylum Streptophyta; class Klebsormidiophyceae; order Klebsormidiales; family Klebsormidiaceae; genus Klebsormidium; species Klebsormidium nitens. The sequence goes on along the minus strand of DF237090.1, from coordinate 139,920 downwards.
CCGATGGCAACGTCCGTGCAGGGTCCTCTTCAGTCAATTCAAATAGGGAAATGTAAGAAAGATAAAGCTCTCCATCCGGCAATTCGAATGTCGGATCCGGAGAATTACTCCACATTAGTGCGAATCTGCATCGATAAGATCGAACTGTAACTTACTGCCGACGGCAACCCTCCATGGTTGGACTCATTTGTCCAAGTTTCAGGACTTTCATGTTGTTTCAAGAGACGGGACACACACATCCTTTTCAAGAACACGGGTGTCTCGTTTCCAATGCCTTGCATTCAAGCTCTTGATACGTAGGCTTGCTGACACGCGTTCTATTGTAAAACCGTCCTGGCCCAAAATCTTGCTAGGACTAAGCGGCTATACGATGGCTTTCTCATGCTGGTCTGTGACTCAATTGTCCGGTTGCGTATTCGTGTGCACGGATTGCGTATTATCTACAACCACGGATCGAGTATTATCTACAATAAGTGCAACGAGGATGCACAGGCAATTGCACGACCTATTCCACCCGCACGTACAACTGTCTGTACGTGCCGGTGAACGCCGTTGAGTGATTCTATCAGTGACTATGCATGTGATTGAAATTCCTCAAGCTGGCAAGGCGTCCGTATTGCCGTACTTGACATGCTATGCAATCGGATGGACGTACATATAGTGGGCAAGCACTTGCGCTGCGGGGGGTTCTAGCTAGCTTTACATTTGGAAAATCAATTTGATGATGCTCATATGTATGTGAAGTGCATCAGTTCGTAGGGCAAAAGTGCACGAGTCTTGCTGTCCACGGTGCAAACATGCCACGTACTACGTGTAGTACAAAAACGCGCATATGAACGTAAGCATGGGTTCCACTCCAACTGAGCATCAGGCTGCATGGTGCACATGGTTCATGCATGCGGTGCAAGTGACGTATACTCCATGCAATCGCCGTTCGCGGCAATTTTTGTATATCTCTGCCCGCGGCCGGACTCAACAATGTCACAGCGCACGAAAATGAACAAGCATGCAGGTACGTCCAGTAAATGCACTGTGGAACCGGTACGGTCACGGCAGGTTGGCACATGTTTGCTAGGCGCTGCAGGTATCAGCCAAGCAATCCTGTAAAACCACCATCCTGCTCGGATGTATAGTCGAGGCTACGTCGCTGCATGGAACAGAAAGCGCTCACCGCAGTGTCAAGAAGAATGCGGCCTCGAAGTGTGCCTCCGTTAGTGGCAAGCCTCTGTAAACGTATTGCGAGGCGCTAACGTTTCCACCTGGACGTAATCAAAAACCTAGCAAGCTGCCTTCGACTCGACCCACTGGCAGCGTATGCAAGTAACTTGGCGATGGGACGCTCGGGCGGCTGAGCACCTATTTGCTGCTTGTGTGGCAAGTCTTATAGTATTATGGCATGTACCTTAACAAGGCCACAGTAGATGTCCAGGACGTATTTTAAGAGTTTCGCGCCGATTTGAAGCCGAAGCTTGAAAACGACCTGCTAAAATTCTTGGGGCCCATAGTCCGCCTCTACCGTCACGACTCCCAGCGGCAGCTGGTACGCCGCGTGGCGCATCACGATGAACGAAAAGTGGTCCACGACCGCCGGCTCCTTCTTGAGCAGCAGAAAGACGACTGCTTGGAACTGGGCGGGCCAGTTGCGGTACCATAGTCGATTGGTCTTGTCGACGTACCGGCGGGTGACGGCTAGATCGGTGCTGAAGTAGTCGCACAGCGGGTCGGACACGCGGCTGGTGGGCAGCAGGCCATGGGCCAGGATGCTCGGGATGTTGGCCGGGGGAGTGCCGTGGAACGCCACCACGAACGGGCCCAGGCCGGGGGACGACCGGAGTTCCTCCCACAGATCTGTTAACCGAGGACAGGGGCAGGGCAATCGTTCGTCATGTGGGCTTGTGTCGTTCTTGTGTGTGAAAACACTGGTTCCTGATACCAGGAGAGAGAATAAGGGCTGGTGCAATGATAAAGCAGGGCCGACGGTTATCGGTCTTCGATTGAGCGTAGGGGCATTGGAGGCGCTTCTGCCACCGACTTAAACGCCTCCCAAAACTGCGAAAGGCCCGCTTTCGAGCCTGAGAAGAGAACCAGCTGGCAGGATATACACGCGGATTTCCATATACCAGGGGTCAGCTCTCCGCACTGTCCGAAGGGATTACAATGCTGGTGTCAGGGGGAGGGGGGACAAAACAGGGGGAGAAAAGATGGAAGAACCCTCTACAAAACCCCGGTTGAGGAGCCTTCTAAGCATCCTGTCACGTCTCCGACCGGTTGGCTCACCCGGGAGGGTGTCCTCGTGTTGCAGCAGCGTGTCCAGGAACCGGTCGAGCATGTAGCTGGACCTCTGCAGGTGCGCGTTCAGGCGCACGTCCGTCACCCGGTACCCGCGCGCCAACTGCGCCACCCGCCTCTCCAGGAAGTTCTCGTCGCACATTTCGAGCAGCCGCTCGCGCAGGGCCTGCGCGAGATCAGCGTAATCAAGACGGAAGAATAGAAATCCAACTTATGGGGCCCTGGAGCCCGTCTATAATCTTCAGAACTTTGGCTGCAGACTGTCACATGGAAACACTGGAAAACGGTCGCGTTTTGTTACCTTTCTGACATGAATAATGGACAAATTTCTTCGCCTCATTGTGCGTCGCGCCAAAATGTTCCAACGTATCTGGATAGTTTGCTTGTCGTCGGCGAAGCGATGCCAAAAAAGAAAGCCTTGAGCGGCTCCAACCTGTCTTCGATCCCACAGTGATGGGCCACGAGGAGCCGCAGTCTGCTGCACTTCCCAGGTTGGATAGACACGCGGTGTTGCCTCCGACGTGACGTCAGCAATGATTTCACTGCGGCCGAAATGAAAGCATAAGTTCTTACAGGGCAAGAGTGCTCTTAGCTTCAGCAAGCAATTGCGGATGCGAGAAGCGCAAGCAAAGAACGATCTTACAGCCGCACCGTACGTCCAAAACCAAAGCGCCCAAAGTTGGCACCTGCGAGCTGAAAAGCACTTCAACGCCGTACAATGCTTTTTTGCACCCTCAAGCATCGAAACATTTACGGAGGAAAGCGCGTATGTGCCACTTGATCTTTAGCTTTAGCTACCTGCGCTGACTTACCCGGGTATCATTTCCGCGAAGAGGTACCAGGCGAGGAAGACCGCGATGGGCAGCGGCAGAACGAAGGCCAGGTACAGCGCCCAGAAGTAGGCGAGAGCCAGGATGTGCCCAAAGAGCGCGAGCGTGGTGAAGCCCAGGAAGAACGGGCAGAGGAAGACGCACAGCAGGAAGACGAGCCGCGGCCGGTAGAACGCCCTCAGGAGCTCTGCTTGGTCGCACAAGGAGTCCAGAAACTGATACGGAAGGGCGAAATCAACGTGGGAGAAACTTTCCAGACTTCAGACTTCAACAACTGATACTTGAGAGGTGAACAAGCTAAACTAACGTGAACTGGATCTTCAAGAAATGTTTATGAGGTCCAGTCAGGAGAATTCAAATTCAGGCGGTGAGCAAAGGATGCACCAAATCGCGGAATAGCTTCTCCCGTCATTCTGCTTTACGCTTTCAACGAGTCAGATCTTTCTTCATTAGCCCGGTGCATTTTGACATCTGCTCGGAGTTCACATTGTGCGGCCCATCAGAATCTACTTTTTCATGGCGAGGGTCTGCATATTCTCAACGTGAGCAGATTCAGCGACCATGCAGCAATCTACAATCATCAAGCACGATCGTTCACATGTAGAACTAGCGCACTCACATCTGCAATCCCCGCCCTTCGATATCCTGCCATCGCTTTTCTGGCCCCCTCGCTGTAGCTAGAAGACTTCTCACTTCTTCCGCATGGAAGCTAGTATCTTCGAGCGACTGCCGAAAAGTCGAGAGCGTCCAAATGCTCAGGCCAGCACCCAGATAACACTTTTCATTTCCCCTTGCATGGCGCATTGAGGGTCAAGCGGTCTGGTTTCCGTTTTCTTATCGTCACTTCCCCACTGCTCAAATCACTCCAGACGAGACGAATCGACGGGCAACCATGGACTACCCCTCTGCGTTAAAAGATGCATACAACCCTCACCTTTAGTTCCAGTCAGTAGGTTCCTCTCCAGAGGACTTGAAAGCTTGAAAGAATGCGATCCCACCCGGCGGCTACTTGCAATGGTGACATGCAGCACTTCTCCGTTGAAAGTACCGCACGGTAGCTGCTGCGGTCGAAGAGTTAAGAATATGATTGATCTGCGAACCGTCGAATTCGACTCGTATCCACTTTCCCCGCCCATCTCGATCCTTGAGTGACACTTGAGACCAGCAATGGCACCTTAATGAGCATGAATGTCTCCTCCAACTTCATACTGGCAGGTCGAGTCGCGTCCTCGATGTGTATGACGATTGTAATGTCGGGCTTGTGACGTTCTGAGAGTTGCAGTGGTCGCGACATTTCGGTGCGAAAGCACTTGATCGTGCAGATTGCCCCATGCAAGGAGAATGAATTGCAACAACTGGGCGCTTTCGACTCATTTGATCAGGAAGGCAACGTGACTGATCCGCAAGGTCGCCGGCCAAGATCGGAAACACGAGCTCCCATATGCCAGAAGCAGGAGCTCATTTTTCCAGCCACAACCACGGCCAGCAAAAAGAGGGCAGGGCGTCGAGATGGAAGGGGGAGTAGATGTAAGTGCGCTGTCTACAGACAGGCGTTCCAATCTGACCGAAAATTCTGCATAGGTGTTTGTATTTTCCCACAGCAATCAAAGACTTCCGCTTGGAAGATGCTGAAAGTTGGGCCTGCATGAACATGGAGACTTTCGAGAGAACCCAAGACATCACCGAAGACAGGATGTACCGAAGATGAGTCAATGATTTGGAAGTAATTGGAGCATTGACCGGAGAAGGAATTGCATCTTTCAAAACAGTGCATGCATTGCTCCCCACCTGCACTCGATTCCGCCTGAAACCTTATCGTAACTCAAACGCCCAACTTCTCCTGTCGCCGTTGAGCTCTGCAAAGTCTCTGTAACCAGAATCAATTCCTTATCGTCAGGTTTGCGACGTCGTTTCCTATTTGTGGGACCAACTAGAGATCCTGAAGGCGAAGCTGGGGCCGACCGTCTTCTTGCTGGGCTTCTTCTTCTGCCCGCCATTCCTGGGCTTCACCCTATGCGCGCTCTTCGCTTACCTCCTGGGTTTGGGGGCGTTGTACCTGGCCATTGCTCTGCCGGTGCTGCCCGCCCTGCTCTTCCTCGCCTGGTGCCTGTTTCCGGAGGTCATTCCCGGGTAAGTTGAACCAACTTGTCAAGGCTTGTACATATTTGCCCGTGGACAAACTTTTGTCGCAAAGCCTTGGATTTCAGAATGCAGATGGCTTGTTACGGCGGTGCGAAGCTCTTCGCCCCGCAGTGGCTAAGTGGGCTGCATCAAAGCGACCGGTGCGGCCCTGAGGTCATTCTTTGTCGTCTTCCGTGCGCTTCCCGCATGAACAATTGGTTGCTGAAGCTCAAAGGAGCCTCTTGGCAGAAAAGAAGGAGTCTCCTTCACGGCTGCAGAGATACTATCGCGGAGATTGTCTCGGGGGCGATACCACGTGGCTACTTAAACGGCGGAGTGCAGCGAAGACGGGTGAGGGCTGCACGGACCCTTTCTTTGCACTTGCATCGCTCCGCTGACGAAAAGTTCGTCATCAGATTGCTCCAAACACCTCGGAGTATGACATTCGTTCAAGATCAGGAATTTTTAGGTCGATGGAACGCAACCACATCCTAGAGTTTCCAAACAGTACTCTGTAGCCGACGCGGAGCGGTAAGAAGTGCTGCGGGCCCTGAGGACTGGAAATTAACGGTCTTTCTATCTTAGTATCTTGATCGCGCTGATCTCGCGCAGGCGGCCCTGCGCAAGGAGCTGCTCAAACTGTGCGACGAAAGCTTCCTCGGGAGGCGCGCGGCGCAGCTGGCACGCGGGTACCGGGTGACGGACGTGCGCCTTAATGCGCACCTGCGGGTTACCAGCTACATGCTCAACCGGTTCCTGGACACGCTGCTGCAACACGAGGACACCATCCCGGGTGAGACTACCGGGTGGGAGCCGCCGAGGGGACAACCGGCCCCCTAGGCAGAACCTTCGTCATCCATTTTTCATAGCATCGTAGATCCTTTTAACAAAGGTGATGAGCGGACCCGTGAAGCATGCTTGTGTCTCCTACTAGGTGTTGCTTACAAAGCTAGACGCGGAGTCTCCTGGGATGTGTAGGAGCATTTGTACTGATAGCAGCTACAGTAGTTAACAGCCGCATGCATGCTAATCTTACACTTAATCAAAGACCAAGTGGGCCTCAACGTCCCTGCAGACTTCTAAACACCAGTTCCCTTGACTTGTGCTTACAGCAGCTGTTAGTCCCGTCACAATTTCAATTCGACCAGACAAACCCAGGCAAGCCCGATTTGCAAAATCAAGATGCCCTCTCCTGCTTTGCAGGTTTGTGTGGTTACCTCCGATTGTCCCCCATCCTGGGCCCGTTCGTGGTGGCATTCCATGGCACTCCCCCGCGCAATATTCCGAGCATTCTGGCGCACGGTCTGCTGCCCACCAGCCGCGAATCCGACCCGCTGCGCGACTACTTCAGCACCGATCTGGCAGTCACGCGCCAGTACGTCGACAGGACCCAATGGTACCGCAACTGCCCCGCTCGATTCCAGGCGGTGGTCTTTTTGCTGCTCAAGAAGGAGGCGGACATGCGCGACTATCCGTTCATCACAGTGCGCCAAGCGGCGTACCAGCTGCCGCTAGGAGTGGTGACAGTGGAGGCGGGCTGTGGGCCCTGAAGTAGCTAAAGCCCTGGAAAGAATTCAGCAAACGTAGAAGATTGGGCTCGTGATGGATGCGAAGACCTTGTTCCGATAACGTGAACGGACAATTCGTTTGGCGCTGGCGAAGAGCGGGAGGTGTAGTCGGCAGTGGATTACCGCAGCATATGCATCTGCGCATTTTATGAAAGCTGTCGCATCCGATCATTCCGTTCTGCTACAGGGCAATGAGCAAATGACGGTCCGAGATCGATGTTGATGAAAAGAGCTGTCTCCTGAACCCGCAGATTGTCAATGTTGTGCTGCTCTTCAGGTGAAGGTATTCTAATGTTGGGTACTCAAAAAATCTCGAACACACGCATCAATCTGATACGAAGAGCGGACTCGAGCACGCACATGAAAGCTGGACTGATGCCGGCCGGCCGGCCAGGCACGTGGACTTCTGCGCGCCTATGATTACAATTGTGCAAAAGCCAGTGCTGCGGGGCCCAATCATGGATCAGCTCTTGGCGCGCGAGCATCGATCAAGCAAACGTTCATACACGTTGTCAACCTTTAGGCATACCGGTACACTCTGAACAGAGCCTTAGGCATACACTCTGCACAGGCCGACCGGACGTTAAAGCTGAGCCATGCGGTGCTTCAAGTTTCTAACACTCTCCAGGCGCTCCTAACAAGAGTGACAGAAGAAGCAGAGGAAGCACGTGCTTTAGTAGCTTTACCCCTCCAGCTTCGAGTCTAAGATTCTGCTCTCATCTCAGAGGGTTGAAATGGAGTAGGCTTGTAGTGCCTTCCTGAACCTTTGAAAGCCACATCTTGCATCGGGTTGTACTTTGGTGCAGCCTTAGGCCCATAGAGTTTTCCGGGTGTCTGTCCACATCTGCCGGGCCAATATTTGCTCTCTTTGCAACACTTACAAGATGTCTACTCCAATTGTTTTCACCTTCTAGTTCTTTTAACATAGTTCTTTTCAGCATTTACCAATGTAAGCTGTTGCAGCTTGTGTTCAGACAACGACTATGGAGGAATGAGTGCTGACCTCTGTCAGCAGGCCGGATTAATGGTGTTGACCGAGGCGGGGTCCTTGCACTGTAGGCTGATGGCAAGGAGGCATGGGTGGGATGGCAAGGCAAATGGGATGTCTTGTAAGATGCTTAGACTTCTAATACTATCGACAACATCATATGACAACATTCAGGAGTTGTTTGTATCCAAGGCAAGAGGAGATCTTCAAAGGAAAGACCGGCTCAGGCTCGCACTGAAGTTGTGGGATATGATGGAGGGAGCATCGGTGCCGTTACATGGGTCAATGGAATTTTGGCATACAAACCAGGCGCTCTATGCGGCAGCTACCAGCCTTGAGGATGACGGAGAGCAACACGGGGGGGTTCCAGTTGCACAAGATAGTGGGTGGTATAGTTTCAGCTTAGAGTCCATGCTCTACTTCGTTGACAAATGTGTTATCCCACGCTGGAGTTGCACTATCCCAGAGATGTACGAATTGAGACGGAAGGAGACCATAGACTATTACCATGATCGTTTGGAAGAAGTCTTAAGAAAAGGATAGGAGTCGCGGAGCAGCAGAGTAAGGTTGCCTGTACATAATGCAGTCCCTTGGTACACAAATATTGATGAAAGCGCAGCTTTTTGACATGAGATAAATCGGTCACTCGCTTCCTACGCCTTGCGTGGTCAGAATTCTACCTTTATACGGAGCTGCAAAACACAAGAATGGCCAAATGCATAATATTTTGGAAGCAATGCCAGCAGACATGGGATTGTGGCCGAGACACCCTCTGTTGGCCTAGCCTTAAAATGATCATGTCGTGCCCAATGCTCTCTACCTTATTCCTTGGCCTCCCTTTCCAAACTACGCCAAGATAATCTGCATTGGTGGTGCCTGATGAGGAGCCGATGCAGTGGAAGCGGTGCGAGATGATGGAGGCTGCCTGGAGGAGTCTGGTGGACTGGGTGGCCACGAAGGTAGTCGTAGTAAGTTTCATCCTAGACTTGAAAGCCCAAGCTGCAATCACGCTTTTTGCTCCCGTGCATAGAATATAACGTTGAAACTCTTGGAAAATCATGCATGTTGATGAGTACAACCAGTTTAGAGTCTGTGGTTAGTGTACAACTAGGGCATTTCAAGAACGGTTGTACACCGTTACTATTGGCCCTGTAGCCAGTTCAATGCCAGAGCTGTTGTGTGATGATCATGCGCAGGTGCATGTGCGGCCGTAAGCTAATGACTAGTAAGATTTCCGCCCTTTGCCATCGCCAAACACATCGTAACTTCCGTAACAGGTACAAAGGTCCGAACATTGATTCGATAACGCAGACTATAGGTCCCACCGTTAATCTATGTACTGTACACTCCTAGTTCTGCAGTCCGGCTTCTAAACCGTTAAGTTTGAGGGCTCCCGCCTCCGGTCACCACCTCGTGCTGCCTATTTTCTCCAGCACGGAGTGCTTCTTCGGGCTCTTACTCCGCTTGCCCGCGCCCTCCAACCCCACCGGCTTCGCGCTTGGTTTCGGTATTGACGCGGGGCCCACCAGGGGTGGCCCCTCCACCTTGGAGGTGCCCCGCACGCGCAGCTCGTAGCAGTCCTGGCAGACGCGCACGGGCGTGAAGTAGCCCAGGTCCTCGAGCGGCACCTTGCGGCTGCAGCACTTGGCGCACAGCACGCGCCCGCAGTTGCAGCAGTGGTGCCGCCGCTCCACCAGCGCGAACCGGCGCTTGCACGCGCTGCACGCGGTCACGCTGCTGTCTTCTTGAAAGTGGTCGCGCAGCCCATCCTCCGGCAAAGCCCAGCACACCACGCGCCCCGCGCGGTCCCCGCTGAAAAGCGCCTTCAGCGACGGGGCCACGCATACCGCGCTCACGCCCGCGCTGTGCCACGTCAGCACCTTCTTCAGCACGAGCCGGTACTCCGGCCCGCCGTGCACACGGGGCGACGCGCCCTGCTTCGGCTCGTGGTCCGACGATCTCCGCCTGGGGGCGTGCAACACCACGCCGAGCGGGTCCCGCTTCTCCGGTGTCTCGTCCTCGGAGGCCGTGTCCCCCTCCTCGCTCACGGGCTTCATGATGTGGTCCTTGAGCAGGTCTTCGATGGTGACGCTCGGGCTGGGGGGCGGCTGCGGCGTCTGCAGCGCGGCGCTCGCGAAGTCCGTGAAAGTGGAGCTTTTGTCGACGGCCGCAACGGCTTGCGCAGCGTGCTGCAGCGCCGACACGTTCATGCTGAGACTGCGCCGCTCGCGGCTGACTTTGCGCGCGCCCTGCTCCAGCTGCGCCGCGACGACCCGGTGCTCCAGGCCCCACAGCTTGATGGACCCGTCCGCATGCCCGCTCACGTACAAGTTCGTTTC
>DF237090.1:93935-129700 GCA_000708835.1 Klebsormidium nitens | reverse complement strand
CGTACAAGTTCGTTTCGGACAGGTGGTCCGAAAACTGGGGCGTCGTCACGGAAAGAACCTCCTCCCCGGGCTGACACGTGTCCCCCTTCTCCCCGTGTGCCGCCAGGCAGTCCCCGTTGACGCTCCAGACGCAGAGCACGCCCCCCGCCCCCGTGACGATCTCGCCCGTCAGATCGTCCACGTGGACGGTCGTGACTGCGTGTTGCAGCTCCGCCAGCTGGCGCACGAAGCGCAGCGTGTTGAGGTCACACACGACCACCGTCTTGTCCTCCGACCCGCTCACGATGACCCCGTACGTCTGGCAGATGGCCAGGCACGTGACCCCCCCCGTGTGCGCGCACAGCGCCTCTTGAAGAATCAGCCGCCGCTGCCCCCGGGGGGCGTCCTTCCGCATATGCCACACTCGGATTACGCCGTCGCTGCCCCCGGTAACAAACACGCGACCGTCCTTACTTATGGCCCCGCTCAGGACGGGGCCCGCGTCGTGCAGGGCTTCGTGCGTGCTCTGCAGCTTCTCGCCGTCGTACGCGATGATGCGCACGCTCTTGTCCGGGAAGCGCCAGCAGAAGTACTTGCTGTAGCTGGGAGGGCGCAGCGCGCAGCCGGCGCCCACAGCGTACAGGCGCTCCTTGTCGAACACGAGCTGGGGGAGAGGCAACCAGATAATTCTTAGATATGTGAAGGAATGAAAGCTTTAGTCCCCTCAATTTCGAAGAGCTGGAAATAGGGATTCGCTTCAGTTTACAAGGTCTTTTATACAAAGTCCAAGAGAACCTCCGAAGCAGCATTCATATCCGCTCCCAAAGAATCTAATGACCGTTCAGCTTTTGTCCAGCCAAGCCAACAAAATGCGGCTGCATCTTTCGGAAGGACGAAGTGCACTGGCTGTCGCCGTGCAGCCGGACGGAAAAACCAGCTGTCTTTCTGATATCAAAGTGAAAAACATCACTGAAAACCACGTGAGACTACCTGAACTGCTCGTGAATTTATAATTACTGCAGAGAAAGATTACAAAACCTGCATTGAAAGATGATATTCAAGACAGTTAGTGGCCCAGTCGTCCCACCTGCGAGATGGCTCCTTTGCCCGAGGCTGCATCCTTGAGCTCCTGCGCCACGAGCAGGTCGTAGTGCTTGAGCGCGTGCACGGGGGGCGCCACGTGGGCGGCCTTGCGCTTGCCGTGCGGCTTCTGGAACAGCTGGCGCGGCGTCTGCCCGAAGTAGTTGATCTGCGCCAGGATGGACGCGCGCATCGCGGGGTCCGTCACCGCGTCGATGTCGACCGCGCCCTCGTACGTCAGGTAGAAAAACACGTTGGTCGCCTCCTCGGCCGCCTGCGAAGGCATGCAGATTAGTTAGAAGCCAACTTTTTGGCATTATAACACCCGAGCTTAAACAAATTTCGAAACAGCTTTCTTGAGGTTAATCAAAAAGCAGTTTGCCTCATTGAAACGATCTCTACCAGTGCCTCTTCCGAAGGTCGCAATAGGCTACGATACCCATCACGCGCGATGTAAATTCATAATCAGTCCCTCGCATGTTTTTGAGTCGCTTGCAGTTGGAGACTGCGATAAAACCCCCGGGTGCCCACCTTGCCCTGCTGCTGGTAGCCGAAGATGAGGTCCACCCAGTGGTGCAGGTGCTCGCTCACGTACGCCGACTCGAGCGCCTCGCGGTGCTTCCGCACAAACTCGCGCGCGCTGCCGTGCGCCCAGGGAGGCAGCTTCACCGTGTCCACCTGCGAAGCAGCAAGCAAAGTCGTTATATTTCTTTTCCCGGACAATGGGGGCAGAGCTACTTTTTAGCACTGTTTTGAGGATGAAAATCTGCTTTCCCAGGTCGTGAGGAGCGCTGCTCGTCGGCGTTTCTTGTTGCTCATTTTCGTCGTGAAAAGTGCCACCGACTCCAAAGCCAAGAAGAGTCGGACGCGAGAGTGGCTCTTTACGAGATCAAGCCGTCGACAGTTGATATCAGACTCGTGCAATCGGAACGGTCCGCCGCCCCACCTTCTCGCCGGACTGCTTGGCCCCCAGGTCGAGGCGGCTCCTGTTCTCCAGAAACTCGGGCATGTAGAAGAACTCGGGGGTGAGCTCCTTTACGTCCGCCGTGTTGCCCTGGCTGGCGCCGCGCCACGTGTCGCGCAGGCTGACGAACATGCGGTCAGCGTGGTCGAACTTGCCGCCCTGCAGCTGCTGGTTCAGCACGTTGAACGGCGGCAGCCGCACCAGGTAGTACAGCACCGTGCCCGCGCTCGAGTAGTGGCTGCCGTAGTGGAACGGCGGGATGTCCGGGTCCTCCCAGTTCTCGAACCTGCGGGGGAGGTTTGAGATTGTTTCACAGCAGCCGGCGTGCAGAGGAAGAAGGACCGTAGTACTAATTAGCGTGCGTTTACCTTTGTATCTTCTAGTTGCTGGATCTTGCACTGCGCTACTGCAAGGATTCATGTCAGAGAAGCACCACTGAAAGCTCAGTCGCCGGTCTATGTACTCAAACGTTCACGAGAAACGGGGAAGAGAAGCGCTTTTCAAAGTAGAGGAGCGCCCAGGCCAGACACCTATTCTCCACCACCGAACCAAAGAGCTTCGCCCCTCCTCCGCGGATCCTAAAAACATCTCCTAGCCTTCGAGCAAGCATCTCTTCCGCCTCGTCCTCCTTTCGCCCTCACCTCTTTTGGAACTCCTCCTCCCGGTCCGGGTCCAGCGCGCCCATGGGCCGGTCCAGCCTGCGGAAGGTGGCCGGGTTGCTCAGGTCCAGCTCCGCGCTCTCGTAGTCCGCGAGCACCCACGGGAACACCGGGTACTGCGTCAGGTCGTTGTAGCCGCGGCCGGCCAGCGTGTTGAGGTGCATCAGGTACTGGAAGTTGGAGATCTCGCCCGCCACCCACCGCTTGCTGAATGAGCGCGCCATGATCTTGAATAGCCGCCCCGGTTCGCCCGCCTCTGCACGCGCGCCGCCGCTGATGGTGGCACCCAGCAGGTCTGACACGTGCCTGAAAACCAAGGGGACCAGGTTCAGGCAAGGGGAGAAAGAAAGGAAGAGAGCGTAAGAAAGCGTTGAATCCTTCAAACGAGTTGGAAAGGCTTCTATACAAAGGGCGTTCGCTTGCTCAAGGCGAAGATTCCAACCAGACCGAAAAAGCAGTGGCAACAAGTAACCTGTCTTAATCGCAGCTCAGTCAAACGGTTTGACCGAGTTTTCTTCGTGATGGCTCACGTGTTGGCGCGCGGGATGTTGTGTGCCAGCAGCTGCTTGAAGACGTCGTCGCGCTCCGCCTGGTGGAAGACGAGCAGGTCGTTGCAGCCGTCCAGGCTGAACAGCTCCAGCGCCACCGGCCGCAGCTGGTACCGCCGTTTCAGCACCTCGTGCACGTTGTCCACCTTCCACGCACGGCAACTGCCGCCGCCGCCCACGCTCCACCCCCCCTCCCAGCGCCCAGAAATGACCCCCCATGAAGCACCGCGCAGCCTCCTGCCAGCCCCCCGCCTCAGGGGAGTCGGATTTGGCTGCCGCGGCACCCCCCCGCGGCGTATTCTTGACGCTGTGCACGGAGTTGCGGTGCTTCTTGCCCCAGCCATGGAGGGCTTCCTTCCCCACCCCCAGTGCACGGTCCAGCACGGACGTCTGGTCCTCGCTGCGCTTCTCGCAGATGCGCCCCTCGCCGTTGATGAAGTAACCCTCGATTATATACAAACAAAGGTCCCCAATCAGAAACACGCCGTCCCGCTTGTCTAACCCGACTACCCGCTCGCAGTTATACCGCCCCTTGATCCGCTCTCGCGGCTCCAAGTACGGCCGGATCAAATGCTCCCCGTCGTCCAGATCCTCGAACCCCTCAAGGTCTTCGTCGACTGCAGCCTCGTCCGCTTCCGACTCGTGGGCCGAGGACCGCCTCGGGGAGGAATCCAGCGAACGCGCGCTGAGGTCACTCGCCGTATGGCCCTCCGGCACCCTGATCTTTAGTCTTTCCTGGGGGGGTGCGCCGGAGTCCGCGGTGTTTGGGCGAGACTTGCTCGTAGCAGCCGAGTACGCGCTTGCGGTCTCCGCATCTTCCTGCTCGTCTTCCTCCTCGACGCCGTTTTCCGACAACAGCGACGCCCGGCGCATCGACGCCGCACCCGCCACGGAAAATTTGTGGAAGTACTCGATGCCCCCAATTTCTTTGGATTGCAACCCCTCCCCTGCCGCCTGCTCACCCTCCTTGGCCGCCACATCACCCGCCGGTGTCCCCGCCTCGCCTGCTGACGTCACAGATTCGCCCGCTGGCGTCACTGCGTCGTTAGCTGACGTCACCTCCTCGGCCCAGCCCGTGAAGTCCACGAGTGCAGGCACCCTCTGCAGCTTCTTGCGCATGCGGTACGGCCCCTCCGTTGGGTCCAGCTGCCACTGCACGGCCGCCGTCTCCTTCCCCGGGAGGATCCCCCAGATGGCGCGCTCGTGCACAAGGCTCTCGAGGCGCGCCCCCCACTCGCGCTCCGCGTGCAGCACCCAGCCGTACTTGTCCTGCCGCAACAGCCGCAGGCTGGCGCCCACGCCGAGGCGCACGCTGCCCAGCGTCAGCCGCCGCTCCAGCGCCTGCTCCTCAAACTTGGCCGTCGATTTGGCGCGCTCCTTCATCCGACGGCCCATCTCCTTGCGCCGCTTCAGCTCGAGCGTGTGCCCGCGCTGCGCCGGGAACTTGACGGCGGTCGCCACGTACTCGGCCCACTCGGACGCCGCTTTCCCGGACAACACTTTCCGGACGTCTTCGTCGTGGTCCGACAGCCACTGGAAGAAGTCGCCCGGCTCGTTCGTGAGCAACAAGTCGATCCCGCCGCGCAGCACGTCCAGGGGGGGCACGCCCTTGGCTGGGCTGCGCACTGTGAGCAGCTCCTCGAGCGCCCCCCACTTTTGCAGCAGCAGCACCTTCCACGCCGCAATTGCGCGCGTGCGCTCCTCCTCGTGGTCGGCCAGTAGCATCTCGTTTAAGTTGTACGCCAGGCACGCCATCAGCTCCGCGTCCACATTACTCTGGCACAGCACCAGTTTCTTGTCCGCCAGAAGTAACCCCACCGCTTTGTCAACAGTCCACCCCGCGCCGTCCTTGTCGCCCGCTCCGGTCTTGTTCCGGAACGCCGCTGGCAGGAACGTGTACATGATCATCCGGTTGAGGTTCTTCAGCAGCGCCACCACGTGCGGTTCCACCTGCGCGCCCTTGGCCTTTGGCAGTGCCAGCAGCCGCAGAGACGACCCCCCCGCCACCGTCGCTTCCTCCACTTTCCCGTCCACGTTCGCAGCCCGCAGCCGTTCCAGCAGAAACTCTACAATTGCCACGTCGGTCTTCCCGCCCGCGAACGCCCCCAGGTGGAAACGGTCCACGAGCAACCATGACAGCGCCTCCAGGTTGTGTGCCCACTTTGACTTGTCGGAAGCCGGGACGTCTTCGAACCGCAGGCTGAGGGCGGCTATCAGGCGCTGCAGGCACAGCCCGTGGAAGACGATTGCAGTTGCGGGTGCAATGTCGAGGGGCACCGCGTCGAGCACGGTGTCCAACAGGCCGCTGCTCCGGCTCTGCTCCACCAACGCGTCTGCCAACACAACCGCCAACAGATCCAACACTGCTTGCGCGCCCGGCGACTGTTCCGCAGCTTGCAACAGCGCGTCCGTCAGCAGCCCGTGTGGCATGGCCGCTTCGATCTCGAGATCTCCGTTGAAGCTGCCCCCCTTGGCATACGGCGAGCTGGGGTGCGCAGGCGAGCTAATCATGATAGGCGACTGCACCCCCGACGTTTTCGGCGTCCCGCCGGCCGGGGTCCGGGTCCCCGTCGACGAGGCCCCGTCCAGGAACCCCTCGGCCGCCACGTCCGCCATCGTTCGCGGCGCGGTGCGGATCGCAAGGCCTCGGCGGTCGTCACCGGTGTCGTGGGCGAACGTAGACCCGGAGGCGTAGCTGCTGTGGTCGCCCTCAGCGGGCCCGCCCAGGGGGCTGCGGAAGCTGAGGTCCAGGTAGTCGCTGCTGCCGTCCAGCGACTTGGGCAGCGTGCTGAAGCTGGCGTACTCGCTGACGTCAACGTCCAGCTGGGCCGGCTTGCCGGTGTCCAGGTCCATCGCCACGTACGGGAGGGGCGCCGATGGAGCCATGTCCAAAGCGTGCGACCTGGTGCGAAGGGGAAATAGACCTTAGATGAGACGGGGATGTCGCACAGCGGAATCTGGTGTAGATTATTAATCCGTTCGACCAGCGTCCTCTTGTCAGAGGTGAATAGAAAAGCTCAATCTTTGCTCAAGTTCACTTGACCGTGCGTCGAAGGATCTTCTAGCCCAAAGTTGACTTATGATACGGGCCCCTTTATTGTCAAGCGGCCCGGAATCACACATTTAGATACTGACCGCCTTGAATTCTCATCTTGATTTCTCTGTTGGCAAAGAGAACGATGCTTAAACATCCTAGCATCAAAATCACCTGAAGACAAAAGACAGCAAGCGCAGAAGAGGGGAGCCCCGACCTGACGCATGAGAAGAAGAGCTCCACGTATCCTTCCAAGAACTCCTGCCTTCGGCACGCCTGCGACAGGGGGCCGCTCCGCTGCGCCAGCTTCACCAGCCACTGCATCAGCCCCGTCGCCAGCTCCTCCGGCGTGCTCCCCCGCGAGTCTGTCGTCCGCGGACTCAAATCCGTTCCCCCGTTCTCCACCCCCGGCGCCACCAGCTTGTGGTTACTGCTCTCGCCCGCCGGAGCGATTGGGTGCGGGTCGTGCGCATCGAACGCGGCCTTGAAGAGCGACCCGATGATCTCGAGCAGCTCGGGGAAGTGCACGGGATCCTGCCCGTCGCCCGTGGGGATTAGCGCGTAAAAGTCCTCGAGCCCCATCGCCGGCTGCCGCGGGTAGACCGGCCGGCCGAGCGCCAGCTTCAGCAAAATGGCGTACACCTCGGGCTCGTCGAAGAAGGACGGCAGCACGTGCGTGATCGACTGGAAGCCCCCGCTCGCGCGGAACTTGGCGGCGCTCGCGGGGTTGGCCGAGATGCTGTAGGCCAGCATGGTGAGGACGAGGCACAGCGTGCTCGGGTGCACGTCCTCGTCCAGCAGGAACGTCACCACGCGGCTCCCCACGATCTTCCCCCACAGGTCTAGTTCCTCCTCGCCCCTGAGCTTGACTTGCAGGTCCAGCAGCTTGTCCAGCACCATGTTGCGGACCAGCACCTCGTACCCGTCCGACTCGCGCCCGGCGCGCCCCGGGACGAAGAGCGGCGTACTCGGCTTGCGCGGCTCGCCATACTCGACGCCCTCCAAGGCCTGCCCCTGCCGGAACGTGCTCACTACGAAGTCGGCCACCGCTTTGAGCTCCCCCGGGTGCTTCCCGTCCTCGATGAACAGCCCCAGCAGGCGCACTGCTTTCTGCAGCACCGGTTCTGTGACGTCCCCCCGGTGGAGCGTCACCAGGAGATGCTGGAACACGTCCATCCGCCGCAGCGCGGCCATGTTGTGCCGCTTGAACGCGCTGTGCCCCGCCAGCGACTCGAGGAAGTCGAGTACCGCCAGTTGGAGTGGGACCGGCGCCGCAACCCACACCGTCCAGTCGAGCAGAACGTCCTCCACGAGGGGGGGGTCCGTCAGCACCACGGTGTGCATGGCCCCGCCCTGGTCGTCCACCCCCCCGAACGCTTGCCGGTGGTGGAACAGCCCCGTGGTGCCGTCGGTGCCCGCCAGCTGTAGTAACAAGTCCAGCTCGGAGTGCCCCACCATGTCAATGTGCTGCCGCAGGAACACTGCGAGAAGGTGGTACCCGCGCAGGCGCGCCATGTCGTGCGCGTTCTTGGGGTTGTGGCGCACCGCCGAGACGAGGAGGGAGAGCGCGAGGCGCAGCGTGGCGGGCGTGGTGGCCGTCTGGATGAGGGCGAGGAGCAGGGAGACGCCGCCCGCGTGGCGCACGCTGTCGGCCAGGCTGCAGGGGCGGCAGACCTGGACGTTGCCCAACAGCCGGGCGGACCGGGGGAGATCTGCAAAGAGGCCCGAGCAACACAATCAGGATCCGAGAGCCAACGTACTGAAACCAGATAATTCCAAATGCGAGCGGGCTGTATAAAAAGGGTCTGCACTAGCTGCAAAATGAGCGTCCTTTTCGAGCGACGATGGACTTGACAAGCTGTGGTTGCGACACGCTGAGAACGAAATTAGATCGTCCGATAATGAATTGTAAGTGGTTGGAATGCACGTTAAGGATTTTTTAAAGTCTTAGTCTGAACCGCTGCTGTCTGTCTGCAAAGTAACCGCTTTGATTTCTAGCAAAAGTTAGTCAATGTGCCCCCACTTGCAGCACAGCCTCACCGGATCCGGAGATAGACGCCGCTGACGAGTGTGCGTCCACCAGGTTGACCACCTCCACCGCTGCCCACTGCCCCGCCTCTGGCCCTTCCTCCTGCGAGCCGTCAAACGCAAACACTATGTGCCGCGCCGCCAGCTGTGCTAGTGCAACCCCGGCCGCCTCCTTGTCCCACACCATTTCTACAGCGACCTGCTCCTTTGCTTCCCCCAGACTTCCAAACCCTGACGCCGTTCTCTCCATCGAGGGGTTCGCCGCCAACTCCTCCAGTGACTGCATCACTTTCAGGGTGATCCCCCCGGCCACCTCCTGGGGCAGGAACTCCGGTAGCGTGATGTCCTGAAACAGCCCCCGGTAGCCCCGGCCGAGCGCGTACATGAAGAACACCGCGGCAGGCGGGACTACCTCCTCTAAGAAGTACGTGCCCCCCAGCTGCCACGTCAGCGTGCCGGGCGCCAGTGTTGCGCCAGGTGGCGTTCCGAGAGTGGCCAGCAACGGCCTGCCGGGCGGCACTGCGGCCGCCGCCAGCTTGCCCATCTGGCGCCCAACCCCGTCAACAAACAAGCTTGCGACGCTCGACTGGAAAAGGCCCGCAAGCGCGCTCGGTCGATTGTGAACCACAGCGATGTGGTACCAGCTGTCTTCCTCGAATGTGAAGTCCGTAAACACCAGCCGTTCCTTGGGCCCTGCTGTCAGCACCAGCAGCCCGCTGCACTCTATTGCCACCTCTAGATACGGGGGCCCCTTCTCGTCAGCAGGGCCCACTGTGAACAGCCGCAAGCAGGGCGCGTCCACCGGAGACTGCGTCGCTCGACCGGTCCGTACGGTCCGAGCCACGGTCTGGCGCAGGTTCTGGAACTTGACCCAGCAGGCAAAGGAGTAGCCCGTCGAGTGGGGCCACGCGCGCTCGTGCAGGGGGGTGCGCACGCAGGCGTGCCCGACCCCCCCCAGGGAGAAGTCGAGGAAGGGCGCCAGAGAAGGGTTCTGCGCGTGCTGCTTGGTGTCCCCCACCGCAGTCGACTTGGCCATGCGTTCGACCATCGGCAAAAACACTGCGCTAGTCCTAGGGTCCGCAGACGGCTTCACCAGAGCTAGCAGGCTCCGAAGCTCGGTCGGCGAGAGCCGGAACGCTCCTAGTATCTCTGCCAGTTCTAACTCCAGGATTAGCAGATCCGAAACCGGGTTAGCGTGCAGCTTCGCCTTCGCATCGTCCAGTAGGAGCCCGAACAGGCCCGCTGCGCAGAGCACCTCCCGATTCCTGGGGCCTTTTAACGCCAGCTCTTTAGTCCGACCCAGCACCTGCTTTTGCACTGCTTCCGAGAACAGGCTCAGGCTCAGGATGAGGCCCTTGATTGCACTCGGGTTCAGTATCGAGCCCGGATCGGATGCACCCGGACCCCAGCCCTCCTTCCCTAGGCTGCTGCGTCTGCTAGCTGGGGCGCCGTCCAAGCTGGCCCTCCGGCTGTGCCCCTCGTCGAATCCGCTGCTGCTCGCCCGCTGGTGGCTACCCCGCCGCTCCTCCAAACCCACATCCTGACCGTCTTCGTGACCCTCCAAGGTCCCCACTTCCGTTTCCAGTGCTAGAGCGAAGAACAGGTCGACAATCCTCGCCTCTGACTCGGGACTGATCAGCCCAGCCATCGACAGCGCCTCTCTCAGGCTCAGGCTGCCCACTCCCTCGCTCAGCGCCTGCCGGTTTTTCGAGTTGCCTTTTACCGCAGCAATCAGAACCTGTAGCAACGCTTCGAAGAGGCAGAGCTTCAGGTTCGGATGGAGCTCGCTCCGCTGCCGCTCAAACCGCTTCAGCAGAACCTCCCCTTCTCCCGCACTCGCCCTTCCACCCGCACGTGGGGTCCCTGCTCCTTCATCCCGTCTAAGCCCCACCAATAGCGCGAGTGGGAGGCTGAACCCCTCCAGATTCCTAAACGCCTCCCTCGCTGACTCGTTCTCCACCAGTACCCCCCGCAGCACCTGGAGCGCCTCCAGTCTGCCTTGCCACGTCACCTGGACAGGCACCCCTCCCTCGTGGGCTCCTTTCTGGTGAACGTGCCCCGTTCTTGCCACGTTGATCAGCCCCCCCAGCTCGTCGGTGTGCGCGCACTCCCTGTCCTCCGACACCAGGCAGCCCATCAGCCGCAGCGCACCGCCTCGGAGAGCCTCCGGTTTCCCCAGCAGCGGCAGGAGCACCTCGAACCCCCCCGCCTTGCGAAACACCTTCTGGTTCTCGGGACTGCCTCGCAGGATGCTCACGAGCGCCTCCCACGTCGTCTCCGTCTGCAACTCCCCCCCCGCAAACAACGACACCGCACCTGGGCTCTTATTCACACTCTCCGCTTCTGGTGACGGCTTCTCGCCGTCGGGACCATGCCCAGCGGTGTCTCCAGCCCCACAGTTCCGGAGGTCTTCGATGAGGACGTCCAAGAGGCCGCAGTCGCGCAGCGTGGCGGCATACTGGGGGTCGAAGCGCAGCAGGCGCACACACGTGGCCAGGAAGCGCTCCCCCAGGGGGGCCACGGAGGGGCCTTGCAGGAAGAACACCAGTGACAGCAGCTCCTGCTCGATGGATAGGCCGGCCAGGGTGCCGGCGTACTCCAAGACCTGCGCAGAGATTAAGAAAGTCCGTTAGGACTTCGCTACAGGTCACTGGAGTCGTCCGAAGTACGAGCAGGTCTCCTGCCAGACCTCGAACCAGAAGTAACGACCCTGTCATTGTCTCTTGGTGACCAAGTCCACTTGAACATTCTTTGGCAATGACAACCTGTACTGTACGAATATCGAGAGTCGTCTTTTAACTGTGAGCGAAGTTAGATGGTTCCAAATGCCTCCAAGGGAAAGCATGAGCTACCATGGGCATGCATTCTTGGCCGGCACCGGAGCTCAAGGGACTGTTTACGGTTTCCCATACTCAGGCATGGAGAACGACAATCAGCAATGCTCAGTCCTTACAAAAATCCCACGATAGATTCCGTCTCTCGTCTGACTCGAAGAGGCCTTCCTACGTCACTCACCGCAAGCAGCTCCTCTTGCAGCACCCCCGGGTACTCCGGCACGCCCTTGACCAGCACCGGTAGCGTGCGCAGCTCCTCGAGCACCTCCTTATTCTCCGCCACCCCCGATATCAACCCCAACAGCCGCTCCAGAATCTCCAGCCTCAGCCCCAGGTCTGGCGTCTCCAGAAAGATCTCCTGCAGCAGCTGCGCCGCCTTGCGGTCCTTTAGTCGTCCGCTCGCTCGGCTCGCTTCCGCCAGCAGATTGTTGCTGCTACTCGATGGGGAGGACAGAGCCCACGTGGGCATGAAGCTCCGGTGCGGGGGGGACTTTGCAGGGGCGCCGGGCAGCCCCCGGGGGGGTGTCGAGGAGGGCAACCTTTTCCCCCCGCTGGACGATGTCCGCCTGTGGGCTCCTGGAGAAACGATCGACGCAGGGTCGTCTTCGGGCTTGGTCGCAATCTGGGCGAGTTCGATGATGAGATCCAGGAGGCGGGATAGTGGCACCGACAAGGCAGGCTTCTCGGGCTTTGCTTCCGGCTCGATAACGGACGGTGAGGTCCCCTCAACCGGAGCCTCGGCGCCGCCCAATGAGAGGCGCTTTGCTGCCGCTTGGATGGTTTCTGAAGCGAGCTCTGCGGGCGTTGCTTCGGCAGGGGCTGCTTCCGTCTTGGAGCCGTGATGCTTAAGGTTGGCGACCATTGCCCCCAGCTTGCCCGTCAGGTTGCGCTTCCCCGGCTTGGCTTGAGGTGTTGCTGACGTGTCAGGCAGGAACGGCTGGGGGCCTGGATCGGCCTTTACTTCGGTCAGCTTGAGGGCCAGGCGGGCGATCCAGCGGTAGCCGTCGGCAGCTTGGAAATCTTCACGGAGGATCACAGTGGAGCCTGCACCAGGTGAGGGCACTGTAAGTTGCGGACACCGGAAATGAATAAGCGGAGCGAAATTTTACATTATTGCTAGTCCAGTCGTTTCTGAAGGTTGCGGGACTCCCGACACCTACCAAAACCACTCAGAGCAGGGGCAAGCCTGTCGCAGAATCATTCCCTTCTCCGAACGGTCGACCTGAAAGTGTGCAAGGATTTGCAGCTTGTATACTCGGGCGCCGATTGACACTTGATCACTTAAGAGACCATGTTCCTTTATGACCGCCACCCCGCGACGGGGTCGCTCCTATGGCTCCCACCTGGTCTCGACGACAGCCTGATGCACTCCACCAGGAGAGAGACAGCCCCGATGGCAAATGCGGGGTCGCTTGTTGCGGGGTCGAACTCCTTAACGACCGTAACCAGGCGCTCAATAAGACGGTGCTTGCGCAAATACGGCGGCATGGCCCCGCCGTCACTGGCAAGGAGAAGATGGACCACCTGCAAGGACCAGGCCGTGAGTCAGCATCAGAGGAAACACGACAGCTGGCACTTTTGGCGGCTCGAACCAAGAGCACACAAAGTGGCTGTCAAGAGAAAGTTTGAGAGAAAGATCGAGGCCGTCCCCAGAAGCATATTCCGAGTACAATCCTTTCCAGGCTACAGCGAAGCTTGAGAAAGGTCTCGAGCTCTTTCCAAGACCAGGTGACATTCCGCCGGTTTACAGCGGGGGTAGAATTCAAGCAGAATCAAGGTAGTGATATTCAATCCAAGTCAATTCTCTCGTGTCACTTCCCGAATCCTGGAATCGACCGGTTGACTAAGACTTCGCATGCCTGAACAGCCATAGACAAAAGTCCAGGACACTTCGTCACTGCATACGAGGGAAATCGATATGTAAGCCTTGAGAGCAGCCTGTTCACCTGCATGGCGTGCCTCCGGAGCTGCGCCTTGTGCAGCTGCGGCTTTATTCGCTCGCCCTTGGTGGGCGACCCCACCTCCTCAGGCGCCACATCCCCAGTCGCCCCCATGTCTATCGCCACTATACAAAACAGCAGCTGCAGGGAGTGGTCCTCCACGAGGGACTGCGCGGCGGACGGGTGCTGCGCCAGCGCCTTCATAATGTGCACTATGCTGCCCTCCACCGACAGCCGCTTCCGCCGGTCGTCGACCCGCTTTGCTAACCCCTCCAAACCCTCGGGGTTGTTGCCCCGGGACTTTCGGCCCGACTTATTGCCCGGCGGAGGTTCTGACCCGGCATCTGGTGGGTTTGCGGGGGAGAGGAATCGGTACAGGACAGTTACGAGGCAGGAAAGGAGGCCGGCATCAACGAGTGGTCCTCCATCCACAGGCTGCAAGAAAGAATATAAGTTCGTTGCGAAATCTGACTCTTCTTGTTTGGCTCCTTCAAGGTGGCCTTGTAAGTTTCTGCAGGCGTATTTGAGCACATAAACAACTTCTTGATAAGATAAGTTCTTGTTTCTTCCGTGTTACTCTGTCCAAAGCGGAACTGCTTTGGCAGCCTGAGACAGAGACGATGAGTCCAGAACTTAAGAGAGTAGAGATTGAATACCACCTCAGCCACCTTAATAGAGTTGAGCCCTATTTGAATCCTAGAAGTGGATCATGATAAGTCATGAGCGATTGGAGGACTGGTCTCACCGGAGCGACAAGTGCTTCCAGGGCCGAAAGGAGGTTGGGGCCCAGGGCGACCTGTGAGTCCTGCAAGAAAAGGCTACGCTGAGAAGCTCAGAAGTGGAGGGGGAACCGAAGCTGAAAATCTCTCCGTTTGTTCATCAAGGTGTCAGGCGAAAGCAAGCTGTCAGTCATGTAGCTCACGCGACCTCGTTCTGGGAGGCAATGTAACTGAGCGTCTGCAAAGCCAACCAACAGACATTCTGGGCAGATTCTCAAGCTGCTGAGGGTCCCATAAGCACAACAACGTCCAGATTCAAGCGCCCCTCACCGCACTGAGAAACAGAACTGAAGCAAGTACAGAAGTTACGAACATCCTGAGAAAGTCACTGCATCGCATGGGCACTTGCCAGTACAAAGTTGAAAAGCTCATGCGCTGTTGAGAGAACTCACTTTTCTGCCCAGCTATAAGACAAGCTGAAAACCTCTTATGACATTTCCTGTCGACCAGTAAGTCTCATCACATTGGAACAGATGTCGGAACTCTGATCAAAGCAAAAAGCAGAAGCGATCGCAGTCGGTGTCACCTCTCCGCTGCCGGCCAGGAAGTCTAGCACGTCCTCCCCATCCAGCGGGCCTTCGGGGCCGCCCTTCCGGAGCTGCTCGATCTCCGAGACAAACCGGCGGCCAACCATGAACGCAAAAGGGCGAGCCTCGCTCCATCTAGAGATGAAGACAAAAGAGAGAGTCGTCTTGGTGAGATTGCGCATTTTGACTGTGGAGGGCGTTTCCTAGCTGCAACATCTCCTGAAATCAGCACAAGTTGTAGAGCACTAACATAGAAGCCAAGGGTGTCTAATGACGTTCACAAGAAGATCTTGCAGAACGTCCTCAAACAGGGACAAAGGAGCGGTGGAAAGCTTACAAATCCAACACGTCAGATCCAGTGTCATTGGCCCGCAACAAGCTGCAGAATGCAGCCAACACCTCGCCAAACGCATTTGGGTTCTTCCCCTGTGACAGAGCACAAGAAAGGTTGAATAGTAGTGGAGGGATGGTTCGGTGGCATGGCTGGTCCCCATACTAAATGTTTTATCAGAAAGAACACTCTTGGTTGGTACTCAAGTCCCATTAGCCAAGACGGCCATCGAAGGGATCCCTCTGAGTGTGCATCCAAACCATTTCCAGGGAGGGATAATCATCAACTTTGGCAGTGGTCTACTCTCTTTGCTCTCACCTTATCCGACTCAACAGCCCGAAAGTGCTCCCACAGTTCCTTGAAGTGCTGCTCCAAGTCACTGCAGCGAAGGGAGGATCGTATGCAAAAATGCCCAAAACCACGGAAAGTGGCAGCAGGCCGGAAAACCTTCCAGAATGATCAAGAGAGGAAAGTGCTCTTGTCCATACTTGAAGGTTCCTAGCCAGGCTGAAAGTCCTACGGGGCCAACCCTCGTTCTCACCAGGGGCACTTTCAGATGCAAGTTTAATGGGTGCTTACGATAATTCTGTTGTTCAAACTCAGTTTGCACTCAGTGGGGCAAGCTAGTGCCACGAATAAAACAGTTTTTCGAACAATAGATTGCTCGGAATATCAGAAGTTGTTCCTGAGAACCCATAACAAAGCGCTCCCTTGGGTTTCTTGACAGAGTGGTGCAGCACGACATATAAAACGCATCACAATGGTGCATAAGATTTCAGCATCAACCGTTGGCCATCAAGCAACAATCAAGCAGTCCCTAGCCAGCTCGAAGTTCGTTCACAGCACCCCACTTGGAGATCCCTTGATCTGTTGAAAGCCAACATATGGGACCAGTAATCTCACCTGTCCGATGATACGTGGGTGGGGGACAGCGGCTGAGAGGGCCCCTTCTTGCCCTCGCGGAGGCGGCTGACCCACTTCATGTCTGCGGCTCTCAGACAGGAGACATGCACCTATCGATGCATCAAAGTGGTATTCTTCAGCCTACTTTTGCGGCCAGCGTTATGCCGCAGACTACTGAAAACCAGAATTGAGGGTCTCAGGATAGAGTAGTCTAAATGGGTGAGAAAGGATTGCATTTTTTCAATGAACAGTTCACTTTGTCTTCCAGAGCTGCCACTTGGTTGGTTGATTGCTTGAAGCCACGGTCGAGTCAGCTCTTGATTGCTTGAAGCCACAGTCGAGTCAGCTCCTGGAGTCAAGTGAAGAGCTTTGCAAACAAAGACACATCATGAACTAAACTCTCATGGTCAACAGTTGCACAAATTGGATAGCTAAACCTTTGACCGCACAAAATGGGCTGCAAACGTGCAAGATCATTCTTGTGCCCTTGGCCCACTTTGGAGCCCAACTGGACACATCCAAACTGCATTGCAGAACTACTGAAAAGGCATGCTAACACTATCTAGTGCCCTGGCGTAGAGCAAGCAAGCTATGAGAGGAGTTGTTTAGGGTTCCTGTATTCAGTGGATATCTTGTCAAACCCATTCTGCGCAATTGGACCAGTTCACATGGTTAATTGAGGGTTTATTGTGCAGACGTCAATACGAGAGACAGGTCCACTGAGAAGAAATCAATCACTATTTCCGGTGGTGGGCTTGTGTTCGATTGTTGCGCACAACCTGCCCCAACACAAACTCAGACAGCAAGCAGAGGAGGGGCAGACAGCACTGTGTCACTCACCTCCTGAACCTCGATTGGGCCTTCACAACAATGTCAGCAACTCAGCTTGACACCCCTGCTTGATACCACAATGATTGGGCGTCGACTAGGAGTTTAGCTCTCAATTCCACCCAATGGACCGATCGGCAATCAATGCTACGCAACAACGCAGATGTCTTTTTGAAATGCTGATGTGCAGCCTCAACGGCAAGCACCTTTCGTCTCTCCCCATGCCATTGCTGATGGGCCAACCATCAGAACCATCGCTGCCGCGAAGGATGAACGTTCTACCCTGCCATGGCGCAGGCAAGGATGCCCACTGCCGTCACCTTTGGCGAGTTTGGCTGCACGTGCAGCACAAAAGAGAAGAACCCTAAAATATATGGTTTGGGCTCCTAACCCAACCTTGGGCTCCTAAGCCAACCTTTCACGGCACTACGGTAGTGCCGTGAGGTAGTGACTACCTCTAGGATGCGCGGGGCATCGCCATTCTCACAGCACACTACGGTATCTCTGCTCTAGAGCTTGGGTCCGGAGTGCGCGACAATGACATCAGAACTGGGTTATACATTATGCCGTCACTTGACCAATGCCTAGAGGGTTAAAGTCGGATGAGCGCCTCAGTGCTGCTTGCAAGATTTTGCTGACCTACGAGTGCAAACCCGCGCCCTGTGGCCGCCATTGCATTGGTCCGCCTTGCTCCTGCCACGCAATTGGTGCAATTGGTGACATCTAGGGAGCCAGCAGGGCTGTTCTAGCAATGGTGGATCCTGGCCCCCGACAGCCTGGCGACGGCGACTCTACGTCCAACAACGGGGCACCCAATGCAATCGACGGCACCGTGGGCAAGAAGCAGGTGAGAAAGAGCTCGCTAGCTGGTATATTTGAATGCTGCAGTGGTGGAACAATTGCTGTCATGGCTTTTGGGTTCTTTTAGGTGTAATTGTTGGCTTTTCCGTACAACCCAGCGCAATGGTGTAGCCAGGAAAAAGTTTACAATCCTTGGGCGTCAAACATTCGAACCAGGCACAGAAACATTGGCAATGTCTGCTTAAAAGGGCACAGATTACAACTTCCTCTCGTCCATTCATCCAAGTCTTAATTGGCTATTATCCCTGTTCTTCCTGAGGCGAGTATGCCACTTGTTTGATATCTTGCTCTGCACGCAACATTTTACGATCTTGCTTGAATGCTTCCTGGCTTGTTTTGACCAATGAACGCCAAACACTTCGAAAGTGTCAATCTATTCGTGGTGTCTGCTTTGAACCGTATACCAATGTGCTGCCGGTCTGGAACACTTGAGCCATATAACGCAACAATCAACGACAACCAAGTTTGTTACTTTCGAAGAAGTCAAAGCGTGGAGGCCTTTGAGTGCAGGTCCCCAGCGTGGCCATGCAAGACCGCCCCAATGTGCCCTTGCTCAATGTGCCCAGGCTGGACCGCAAGCTGAGCAACAAGGGCGAGCAGCTTACAATAGATAGCCCCACCTTCTATAAGACAGAGCAAGAGGCAAGTGCCCGCAGGACGTTTTTCCTCAACTAGGTGGACTAATACAGTGAGGATAGACTGGAGCCAATTGAAACCAGTTGTATCTTTCTTTCCCCAGTAACTAGGAGTCACTGGTAGTCCTGAATGGTTTTCCACCTCGTCTAAAATGACGCTACTTTAGCAAGCACGTTTTCGTTGGGAGGGAGGGAGAAGCGAAACTTGTTTGAGTCCTTGGGGTAGCGTTTATCAGTTGGGCATATCATCTTTCTGGTTTGACAGGTCTCTTCTCCCTTTTTTCCCCCCCTTTTTCTAATACGAGATTTGGATGTATGACCATCGCTTGCCCACCAGAAAAAGCTGCCTGAGCCCCTTGGAAAGGGGTCAAAAGAAGCAAATGCCCCCTCCCCTTCAAAGAAAAGAATCAGTGAACCACCAAATGTAATGATTCCTTGGGTCCTGACCCTGATTTGTGGCGAAGCCCATGGCTTGCTCGATAACGTCTTTGGGCTTCAGATCAAGGCCGCCGCTCGTTTCCTCGCCCGACCATCCGTTCTCCTCTCCTGCAGAAAGTGCGCGAGCTGCCAGTCCCAGGGGGGTCTCAGAATGGCACGCCCGACGGTCACGGTCTTCTCAAGTACTTGGCGACGGCTGGCGTCATTGTGGGCGCCAGCCTGATTGCGCTAGCTGTGAGGCGCCAGACCAGGCGGGGGGTGAGGGGCAAAAACATGGGGCCTGAGGCGCCCAAGTATCGTGGCCACGGGTATGACGACGGTGGAGGGGGCAAGAAGGGGGGGAAGAAGACGACCACCGTAGAGGGCATCAAGGTGGCCAAGGAAGATGCGGGGGTGGTGGAGCGACACCTGGCCATGGGTGAGGGGCAGCAGAATTGGTTGTTGGGCGGCGGGTTTTGTGCTGTTCGGATTGGGACCCAGTCTGGTCGTAAGGGCAGTGAAAAATCCTTGCAGGCCAATCAAATGGGACACTGACGCGAAATATAGAGAGGCCAGTCGATCTTAAACTCCACAAATTGAGAAATTCTTTCCATGCCCTTCACAATCTCGTTTCGTACACAGAAACATCATCGCGTTGGTATGCACCGCTGAAGTCCCCTCTCACCCTTTTATTGAAACATTTCTGACGCCACATCTCCAAACACAAATTCTCTCTCGTTCCACTAGAGCACCTGATCGAGGAAGGCAAGGACCCGTCTAGTAGTCACCAGTCTCCGGAGCTGCCGGGGCACGCGGGCAAGGAGATCAGCGCTGCCGCAGTGGCGACGGTGCACGCGGGGGACACCATGTGGTCGCTCAGTACGCGGGTGCTTGGGAGGGGGGAGGACTGGCAGTGTGAGAGCTTTTGTCACGCTCGCTGACTTCAGAAGGCAGTGGGCGTTACTTGTGTTTCCAGTCCCACAACTAAGCGACAGAGGGTGTGCCGCTTCTGTATGTTGATGTAGCATGCGAGGTTGCATGCGTCTAGTGAAGGTTTTAGTGGGGACTAAAAGGAAACGATGAGACGAAGTGAAGCAGTATGCGAACAGCCTTTCGGAATCTGTGCACCTTGGATTGACTTGCATTCAGCTATCTGCTGTTAAATGGTGAGACTGGTTCGGCTGTGACGGGCCATAATCTGAACCGTCACATCTGACTGGCATCCGGGTCTAGTTGCGTGGTAAAGACTTACCCTCATTCTGAGCCCTTTCGTTGGTATTGGCTGGTCCTTTGGTTTTCATGCTCAATTGTCATTAAACGCCCTAGGAGTCCTTGGGGCGTATAGTACGCTTGCGACTCATCAGTCGTCAGAAAAAGTTCCCTTTTGCTGCAGACCTGTACAAAGCGTGCGCACGCGACCTGGGCGACGACCCGCGCAAGCTGTACGTGGGCGCCGAGCTCGACGCGGCGTGCGTCAAGGAGGCCAAGCGGCTGGCGGCGGAGGGGCGGGGCACCAGCACGCCGCCCGATAGGCAGCCTGTGAGGTGCCTTCCGCTCCTGGGCCCTTGTTTTGAGTTCGTTTTGAAAGCAAGAACAGGGTCATAAGAAGCAGAAGGAGGTGGTGTCTCGTACACAGTCACCCTCTCAGCTGACGTATGTGCATGATTCTAAAAGCGCCTGTTGGACTGCTTAGCTTTGCCAAGTATCCAAGGAACGCATGTTTCCCGTTGAGTCCGTTCAGACCATTGCTCTAGTTACAAAATTGTACATGCCTTTATCCTGGTTGGACAAAGTAGAACCCAAAACTCAGACGTTGTTGGAGCATCACCCACATTGTTGCACCGACCAACTTGCGGAGCTGAGCCCGTCCTCTCGTGAAGTTTTTGTAGATATTTGATCAGAGGAACACTGTTTACGCTGCGTCAAGTTACGAACGAGCACCATGATGAGTGCTTAACCGACACCTGCGCGTGCCTGCAGGGACTTTTTCGCTTCTGGAACCGAACTTGGACGTCGAGACGCGCGTTAAGGACGGAGACTCCCTCATAAAGATAAGCAAGGAGCTGACAGGCGACCCGGGGAAGTGGAGAGGTGCGCGTCTCTACTCCGTACGATGCCCATCATAACCGCCTGGTCTGAACGTTTGTGACACACCGAGAATTCAGACATTGTACGCTTGGACCTGCTTCGCTGAATGCGCAGTTGTTAGAGGATGCATCTCTAACACACCGGAGCTATTGCTTATTATTCCTATCGGTCCTATTGGATCCTACCAACCTACGGTTGTCGTGTTTGCGTCCTTCATTCTGGCTTCTCGGTTTGGTGTTCGAACATACGCTACTCCGACCTTGAACAATCTGACTGTCGTCGAACAGGTGAGACTTTTTCTTGCTGATTGATACTACCCTCCGGCTCTACTTGCAGAAATATATGCCGCCAACATGCCCATGTCTCTTAACCCGGACGTCATCAAGCCGGGAAGCAAATTGAGGATCCCTTTGGAAGGGGCCGGGGAGGAGGACCACGTTGACTGACTGCCCGTACTTTTTCCAGAGCGTTTTTTTTTCAAGTTTTGTATAGCGTAAAGTTGACCTGTACAGGCCGTGCGACCAAGCTCCTTCTGCCTGACGAATCATAGAATTGGTTGGAGTCGGTGGGTTGTCAGAGGAGCCGAACACCTCCAGGATGAGATCTGGCATGATCACTTGCACCGAAATTCCAGGAAGATTGAGTAGGCTAGGTTTGAGTGTGCAACTCTGCAAGTGATGCAAGTTGGCTTGAATATAGGCTCTGTTAGCACAGTTGCAATTTGGCGTCTGCAGAGTTCCGGCCCGGCCCCAATCCTGAGCCACACACAATTTTGCGGCCGGCAGGCTTCACCATTCAGCTGTACGGATAAAACAATGAGCGGGTCCGCTTGCCTCTGTGGAGAGTCCAACACTTCTGCCGATTTCAAGTAGACTGCGATACTGTCTGACGCCGTCATGAATACGGACGGTGACTGTGGCAGTCTGCAAGTTCCGATTCGCCATGAATACCGGAAGGGCGTGGAAGTAGTTGGTCATATGTACTGAACGCGCTCCTGACGTGCATGTGACACATGCGCGCGGGGCGGCGCAGACTCTATCCAGTATCCGGGCAACTGTATGGCAGCGGCACGATCCGATCGAATTTTATAACATTCAGAGCTAGTAGGTACTTCAAAGGTAGATGCCAGTGCATATACACGATTTGGACCGGAACGGTGTATGCGGAGGCATTGCTTTATATGGTCGGAGGGCATCATGTGCTGGCATGCAATCGGTTGTACATGACGGTATAGCTGCATATATATAGTGGTACGTGTGTATCACAACATGCATTAACCATGTGTGGTCCATCGCGGGACAGCTCTCGGTTCAGATCCTATCGGCAGAAGCCACGCATACCATAAGATACTGGTCATGTTGACAATGCCGCCATGACCGGGCGGCTTACGATGACGGTTCGATCTCCAACTCTTCGCGAAGGTAATTCTTTCATATATATATAAGCCTAGTATCTGGCCGCCAAATGTTAGTCAGTGTGCCCATGTCTCATGCACTACGAGAGAAGAGTCTTAGCCTACACTGATGCGTACCGTGAATACCCGGCGGCCGACAATTGGCTGCTCATGCAGTCAATCATAATAGCCAGGCTCGCGAGGCGCCGGGCTGATGAGTCGAGAATCACAACATCGCGCGTAATCACGTTGCCGGCGCCCACTGCAGCCATAGCCCGATGAAGATACTCTGAAAAAACTACTTAAGAGTATTATCATAGAGCACTACCCTTTCAAGTTTTCAAGCTGGCAACCGGACCAACTAAGTTTGCCCGACACTAAGGCCGATGCATGGCGCAAAAGCAAGCGATTCCGTAGCTCGGTGTTCATCATATCTGAAGGGCTACTTACCGCCTAAGGAGTCGAGCATCTGACCATCTATCGAGGTTTATCATCAACCAACTAGACGAGTGTCAAAACTACCAAAACAAACACACGCTTACTAAAGCTCAAACCATAAAATTTCGGGTTTATATGCAAACAACGTTAGAATCGTACACGTTGAGCAATCTGTGTGGTGACTGAAAGCCGCAATACCTCAAACGGGGGGAGTAAACTTGCTGTAGAACGTGACGTTTGCTTCATAGGGAACCGTCCACGGAAAAGATGGGATGAGTGCTAAAGTGCCAGCCGCCTTGCTGCAAACAGCTTTGTTTGGGAGGACACCGCCCACAGTCCCAGTAATGGCAATGTAAGTGACGTTTGCAAGGCTGAGATTCCCGGTGGCTGTCGAGTAGCTCCGATTCAATGAACCATAGCCGCCTGTAGACAGTAACAAAACGATGGAGTAAACTGCGACCATGAAAGACCAGAGATATCCCTTGGCAATTTTCGATGAGCATCCGACCAAAAAAGGCACGGAAAGAACACGCAGCTAATCTTGTTTGAGCTTTTAAGGTTTGAGGTGTTCTTGTACCGGACTAGAGGTTCACGAGCTGCGTGGATAGATGTTACTGCTCCTATATTGCAACCCGGAGATAACAGTCGCATAATCCCGTCCATGTCAGTAAGCAAAGACCCTAGTATAATATCTCAACGTAGAAAAGTTTTGATGATGTTGGCACGCAGTTGAATTCTGCCCACAGGATATTCCGACGACCTGGAAACAAGCCCAGTGACTTTGTAAGTCATGAGTAAGCGCCGAAGTTCGGGTGAAGGTTGGTTGGGCTTCTTCATACGTAAAGTATGACTAACTTGATACGATATCATGTAAGCTTTTTCCTACCAGGCCCATGCATTGTCCGAAGCTCTGGGTCGGCAAGCAACGTGCAAGCAACAAGCTTTGAGTCTCGAGAGAAAATCTGATTCTTGGAGTGAAGTTTTCGCTCGCTTACCGTCTGATAGAACAGTCGAATTCTGGGCATACGATGCCCCTTTATCGGACGCACCAATCTGTGCTTTGCCTCCATCAGTGAGGCTGTATACCTGAATTTCATTTGCGCTCAAGTAAGTACCAATGGTACCGTTTTGTGGCGGGTTCGTGTATAGGTTGGCAATCACCGTAATATTGGCAAACAAGCCAGAAGCTGGGGGAATAAGAAACACAGAGGATGGTCCAATCGGTTCAAGTTTAAACCTTGTGGAACAAGACACAATGTTCATAAAAAATCTCGACGTCAGCAGCCGCTTTCACTCTCCTTCACACCTTCTAGGTTGCAGACCTTTGATTCGCTGAGATGATAGGTGGTTTCCAAGCTCCAGGGAGTCTCCCAGTCTTCATTAAAGGCACATAGGCCAAGCGTCGCTTGCAAACATATCTACATGCACCTGGACGGAGTGAATGACATTTGGATAAAGCACGGCGGCAGGCAGGATAAATTCAGCAATCTCTGAGGTGCGTGAGGGACTTCTTCACAGCCTGATCAGGTGGCCCGTCGTTTCTGGTGTCCCTCATACAAATGCATTGCATTGTTTGATCAGTGGCAAAAAAATACGTATGAGCTGCCTGCATTGGAATAGAAATACATGCCAGAATTGCAACCTGTCAGGGCCTGGTGGTCCGCTAAAGTTGCTTATTACATGGGCGGCCACGTCCTAAGATTCATAATGCACAGCGCTCGCCACAATGACTGACACAACGGCTTCTCACCTCTGTTGCAAGTATATTGCACAGCCCCAACAGCATATGCTGATGAAAGGACAAGGTCACCAGCCTTTGGCAGCAGAGAAGGGGAGGGCGGAAGGACAGCTGTCGGCGTAATCGCAGCAGGGGGAGTGCCAGGAGTTGCCGTATTGACAGTGGTGGCAGGGCCGTCAAAATACTCGCACACAACGACGAGGTCGCAGTCCAGATCGTAGTTGTTGTAGAGTACTCTCAAGGAGTTCAGGCATTTTGTCGCACCATTGCCTTTGGCCTTGCACGCGTCAGTCTTTGTGGAATACTGCACACAGAAAGGGAGTGCATGGGCGCGGGAAACCATGATTGGAGGCCCTCTGAAAGGATGCTAAAGCATCATGAATATTGTCTACGGAGATTGGGCCAATGCAGAAGAATGTAGCCAGCATGGTCCAGCCTTACATTCTGAACTTACCATTGCATCAGGCTCAAAATTCAAGGTGGCATCGAAACGTGTCCTAGGGTTGAACACTGTGCATTTGTAGGTAGTAAAGCAAGGTTGTTCACAAGTCAGGTCTAAAGCTCCCAAGCTTCCTGGTAGTGCCAGACCCACCATGCTCAGGTGCTCAGGCTTGCAAGAGAATGGAGAGGATTGCAAAAAAGTCAATGAGCTAGTAGGACTTACAGGGGCAATGGCTGTGGTGCAGGCAGGAGCACCAGTGACGCCGCAAACCCCAAATCGGAACAAGCTTTGGGTGGCAACAAGAAGCACACCCTTCCCATCGCAGTAACTGTCTGGAATGCCCGTGTAGTAAAAAAAACTTCCAGGGCCGTCATATGTGTTGTACTCATAGTTGGCCGTTGTGCAGTCGTTCGTCAGGAGGTGATTGGGAGCGTCTGGACTTGCGGCAGGATGCCAGGATGGACAGACAGAAAGCTGACAAGAAGTAACAAAGCTGCCCTAAACAAGACATCGACTCGCAGCTCAAAGAGCCCCTCCATGATTCCACTCAGGTTTTGATCACTTGCAAGTTCAAGCAGACTCCTGAAATGTCCCCGTCAAGCTAGCTCAAGGCAACCTTTGCTACCCGACCATCTGCTAATGCTCATGGCCTCGTCATAGGGTAAGAACATTCTGATTTCCCAGTGGCAGTACATGAGCTTCAATGCACTTGAAGCGTCGCCGCCCAGCAGCTGCCCAAGCATGCTCACTTCCTCAACGCAACATTGTTGGAGCTCGCAGGTGGACACAGTGCACACGTCTCAACAAACGTCCCTGCCTCACGTCGACGTCCTAGCCCCAAAAATAAAATAATACCTACATGGTCTTTGCGATTTCCGGCCGGCGTCCTAAAGCTGTGGCCCCGGTGGGCGGCGGGGAGACTGGCAGTGGCAGAGGTGTAGGACGCGTAGGCCAGTTGAGCAGGAAGATTCCGTGCTGCCGGCCGCTGCCCGAAAAAGTATCACAACACACTGCACACTGCACAGCACATATAGGTACCGGTATCAAGTTTACGACTACGACGCCCAAAATTGGTCACCATTCGATATAAGCTGACGTGCCACTGCTTTTGTCAGCATGACCCACTGGAACCCTCCGATTGATGGCGGATGTCATCTGACGGTCTGAGGCTAGCCCCTCAGCGCGCCAATTTTTCCCGCGGGGGGGACGATAATTTCAAGGCAGAATAATTCCGAGCAAGTCTTCGCTAAACACTACTGCCCGGCGAAATTCGGCAGTACGTACCGCGGTAGACTCAAGCGCCTGGTACGCAAGCCTCCGGGTGGCTCCCGGGTACTCTTTTTTGGCCCGCGCAACTCGCACACGACGTACGACCGGCGCCACTTTGCGGAGCACCGATTACTGGTCGGATGCCGGGCCTCGGCTCAGACCGGCCGCCGGTGACACGCTGGAGCCTGGGACCTCCACCCGAGAGACCTAGCGCTGGCAATGTTGGTCCGGATGGGGAAGGGGGGGTCATTCGCCGAATCGCAGCAGATTTTGAAAATCGTTGCTAGTTTTGGGCAACGTAACCTTGGGCGTTGGTATGGTAAACTTGACATGTATCAGCACAGCACCAGCTGCCGCCGGCGGCAGCAGTGCCGGCCGACGAATTTAATGATAGGTATTAAATTCCGAGAGTACCGTACCGTACCGTACTGGCCGGAGTACCGGAGCCGGTGGTAGGGTTGGGTCCATAGCCGTATATTCGACCAATTGTATGCCGTAGCCGTAGCGTATGTTATGTATGTTAGCGTATTCCGTATAATTCTACGCAGTATGCGTATGCATCCGTATAGGGCCTGTATTTAAATACGCCAAAATACGTACAAAATACGGTAAAAAGGCGCTAAAACGGCAAAAATTGCCCCATAATCTTTGAAAATGCAAGGCTCAAGCCCTCTCTATATACGCTGGGAGAACCTTATACGCTGAAGGGCATTTTGATTATACGGCATATTCCGTATGTATGTACATACATACGCCTACGGCGTATGACCGTACGACCCAACCCTAGCGGGCTTACCTTACGGAGACGTGAATGATGGCCGCTGGCGCAGGAATCGGCAAGATGATCATCCAGCCGGAAATGTACGGTGGACATTAGAGATCGGGATGTCTCCTGGAACTTGGAAGCAGTGTTCGACACGAGCCGACCGTCACACCAGGCAAACGTCAGCCGACGGAATTACCACCCGGCCGACTCAACCGAGGGGCGTCGGCCGAAAAGCCGACAGAATCGAGGTGGATTTCAGGTGTTTGCCTGACATAAGCCGACCGGTTCAGAGGTCCAGCCGACTCACCGGAGAACTGTCGGCTCCCAGCCGACAGAATAAAAACTCCGTGTCGAACGCTGCTTGGAAGCCTTGCAAGTACGGTAGTCTCCCGTACTGTGGAGGATTACGACGAAGCATGTAACCATGTAACCATTGTAAGTCAGGTAGATCTCGCCAAAATCTGCTGCGGATCATATCATCAACCAGTGGTCCACGGTTAAAAATCGGCTCCGATCAATCAGCGAGTGCTGCCGCCTTCACTGTCAAAGAATGAAGAAAAGCAGGAAGAAAAGAAGACGGTGCTGCCGCTGCCAGTGCCGCTGGCACGCCGCGCGAGTCAGCTCCAGTGCCAATACCGGTACGGCGGTAGTGGCTGCGTGCAGCTGACAAAACAACCGCCGGTAGACAAGACGGCACCCAGTTTGCCCCTTTTCTGCATGTGACATGGAGCTTCGGCCGATGTATTCAGGAGCCAGGGACAGCGCTTCAAAGCAGGCCCGCAAGCATTCATTCGACCTTGAGGTGAAGCATAGGGTCTGCTGGCTGCACACATCCTTCTCTGCAGCTACTTTGATATCTGTGAGCTTGAGCTTCCTGTATAGCTGCACAGCTGCTGACACAAGGGGTATAGATGTTGGCAGCCTCGCACCACACATTGTGCAGCCAGAGGATGCAGAATCCAGCCAAGGGGATCCCTCATGGCACACATTGCCATCTGAGCCGGGTTTGCAGTCTGCATATCTAACAGCGCCATCGAAAGGCAAAGGTCCTGGTTTCAACATCTGGGGGCCAGGCAGCAGAAGCTGGGGCAGGGACGTGGCACCTAATGTGAAGAGAAGGACTTTGGAACGCCGGCGCCTGCTGCAAGCTTCAGGTCAGCTGTCGCCGCTTGATTTGATTGTCAGATTCTCTTTATATTTCATCAGTACGTCTGATGGCCTGGTATTGAATTCGCTATGAGCAGCTGAAACGGGACATGTCCTTTGGGGGCAGATGTCATTGGCTATAATCTGGTACGGCCACCTGAAGCCGAATTCACCCCTACGTTCATAAACTGAAAATCGTCGGCACATTGTGCAGTCATGTGCTAACTTCGAGCCTTCTCATTGGCAAGGTTTGGCATTCATGGAAGGTGTAAAAGATGCTGACCTGCAAAGCCCAGCCAATAGTCAATGCTAGTGAATGTTAGTCTACCTGTTTGAGCGGTGCCGCTCCATTACAGCGCCTGCTGCAGTTGCCACTGCCTCTGATTCGCAAGTTACCTTAGATGTCAAACTGTTCGCAGACACTTCCCTCTTGAAGTTTACTTCTGCTGAATGGCCGCCAGGGCCGCTTGGTTCAAATGGGTAATATTTAGGGGCTAGAGCTCGCTTTCTCTGCCGCTCTCTTCCATCTTCACATGGGCAGTCTCCAATTTCCCTGGCATACATCAGAGTTTATATGGTTTGATCAACAGCGGACTCTTTGTCGCTGTAGGCAGCTCGGGCTCATGTCATTACGTGGTGGTTGGGGGCACCACTCAGAGCACCATTTCCACCGCCGTCTGTGCATCCACCACCTTCGGAAGTGCAGAGCCCTTCGTTGCCTGCTGCACCATCCAGTGTGCAAACTCTGCGGGCAGCCCCGCCTTATGCGCGTGCACGGGCTACTCCGACGAAGCGGTCACATGCAGCGGGAGCTTACCTCTGGCGGGCTGTTGCTCACATGCCGCGGGGGCCTCTCAAGCGAACCCTCCGGCCCTATCCACTGGTGCCCCTGTCCCGACGGTCGCCCCTAACTTAACCCCAACAGTCGTCCCCACATTATCCCCAACGGTCGCCCCTACCTTGGCCCCAACTGTAGTCCCAAGTTTATCTCCAAGCCCACTCGTAACAACAGGAGCCCTTGTCATCTCCCCTCCCTCCTCAATGCCGACTGCCGCTTCAACTGTGGCTCCGTACCCTCCTCCAGCCGGGTCCCCACTGCAACCCCCTCCGTCTCAAGGGCCTCCTAGCAACACCCAACCAGTGGCTCCACTGGCGCCTCCTTCAAACAAGGGTGGTGAGCTTTGACATTTTGGTTGGTTCTGTTTTCTGAACACGTCCGCTCATGCGACCTCTTAACACAGAACAGGCTCTTGGATGGTACGGACACACCGGCCCTTTCTTTCTTTGTTTTCGCTTTCCTGTGTAACGTAGCTTAAACGGACTGTCATTGAACGTGCACTCGTCAAAGAACTTCGTTAGCATGCCCGATACCCACAAGCCCCATATTACTTGATCCGTTGACAAGTATACTAGAGTGTCCGCTCGCATCAGACCTTAGAAAGTCAGTTCCGCCAGAGTCTGGAGGGCTGCAGTAGCTTTAGTCTTGGTTGCGCGTGTTCCTAAATCCATGGCTGCTATTGGTGGCTGATTGGGTTGAGTCTACGTACGGCGCGGCCAGGCTTGCTAAACTTGCAACGTCTGCATGGGCTAGCTAGCCCACGTTTTTGTAAAATCAAAGAGGGCAAAGCACAGAACGCTCCCGTCTTGTGTCAGTCGCAAGTGGCAGGTGTATGGAGCAGTGACGATGTCAATTTCTCAG
This sequence comes from Klebsormidium nitens, assembly GCA_000708835.1. Lineage (NCBI taxonomy): Eukaryota > Viridiplantae > Streptophyta > Klebsormidiophyceae > Klebsormidiales > Klebsormidiaceae > Klebsormidium > Klebsormidium nitens. Next base: position 100,374 of record DF237090.1, on the reverse strand, counting down.
CTTAAGATAAAGAATAACCGGCATCTTTGAAAATCAAATCCTGCCTTTTAATCTGCAGGAGGGGGGGCCAACATAAGAACCGCAGCGGCGGTGGCTGCCCCGTTGTTTGCATTCGTTGCCACTGCGGCTATCTGGGCCGTTTTCGCTTACAGATATCGCACCAGAAAGGAGGCCGTCGTGCGCCGCACAATCCTACTGTGCACCGACCGTGACCCCACACCAACGCTGCCCAACCGGGGCCAATACCGTCAAGAGCTCGTGGAAGAGAACCTGCGCAAGATGCTGACGTCAGTGCTGGCGAAATGGGACTCGTGGAATGGCTGCTCGCAGAAGACGACTTTTCCATCGCGGGGAGAGTTCGGGATATGGAAGCAGCGGTTCTACGGGAAGGAGGCCGAGGTGTTGTTAGCAGCACTGCTTGAGGTGGACCAAGGTGAGCGGCAAAGCAAGATTCTACCCACGGTAGGTCCCTTTTGAATAACAGTGGGCAGGTTTCCTTTTTGAAACCTACATATCTCGCAAAGCTTCTTTAGTAGCATCAAGGCAGGTAGTCGTGCCTGACCGGCTTGGCTAACGTTGAAGGAAATACCTTCCTCTGGGTCTCTGGTTCGAATCAAGTGGTTGTGATCAAAATTCATTATGAGGTGCGGGTAGGAGGACAAGGGCGATATCGAATTACATGGTGCTTGTTCGTACGATTTGCCTTCTTTTGTGGTCAATTGCGTACTAGAAGTCGTCAGGACTCTGCCAGAGCAACTTCAGAGCTAAGGCCAGACTAGTGCAATGATCATGATTCCAATGTTGGTCTTCTCAAAACGCTTATTGCGCATGCATCGATTTGGTACTTGTCCCCGAACAGAGACCTGAGTAAGCAGGGTTGTATCATTTGCCCTGAAGTGCTGCTTTGGTTGACTCAGGTTTCGGTTCGCAAGAGGGGTATGTAGGGGTATTGGACAGGTGGCAGCAAGAGCAAGCAAGCCGGAGCTATGTTGTTGCCAAGCTGTGTAAATATGTGGAGGAAGCAGGCGAGGGTTGGTCCAAGCCGGACCTAACATGACGTATCTACGTTGTTGAACAGACTCCTGTGGGAGGAGGAGGTATGATAGACTGTAATTTCTTCTTGGGACCAGCTAGGCAAATAAGCGCCACGTGCATGCAGTTGCCATACAACCAACTATGCAACCGTACAACCGGTTGCTATGACCAAACGCGGCGTTCGATTCCATGGCAAACTTGTCAATATCGTATGGGTGAGGAAGTGGCGAGAAAGTCGTTTATCATGCTGTCACGGTCCCTTAGTCGAGGCATGATGCTCGGCCGCCAGATTAACGTTCTGTTAAGTAGAGTATATGCGAACAATAGAACAGTGATGCATGCACATCGATCGTGTTGTTGAGGGCCGGAGGAGCGCCTCAAGTTCCGCCGTGCGCTCCCGTATCCGTCCATATATATACACGCCAGCATCAGTGCAGTGACTCTGTTGAAAAAGTTCCAAGTTGATTTGTACCATGGCCCGGCCCCAATCGAGTCACACGCAATTTTGCGGCCGGCAGGAGAGCTTCACAATTCAATTGTGCGGATAAAACTATGAGCGGGTCGGTTTGCCTGGTTAGAGAGTGCATCTGACACTTCTGCCGATTTCGAGTAGACTAAGATACTGTCTGGCGCCCGGCCGTGACGTACACGGCGGTACTCGTGGCAGTCTGCAATTGTTCCGATTCGCCATGGATAGCGAGCTTGGGCACGGTCGGAAGTAGTTAGTCATATGTACCTTGAAACGCGCCCAACGTGGCATGGAAGACAGATTGACCTTTACCCTGAAGTGAAAGATGTGCTGGTGCTGAGATGCATGCGAGTAGCTGCTGGGACGGCGAGCGCCCTGAGCATGTCGAAAGACTTGGCTGATGGTCAGTGAAAAGAAAATGTGCTCGCGGGCAGACACTGACGGCGATATTAAGACGCGGGCAGAAATTGACGGCGATATTAAGACGAGGGATCAACTCTGGTCGAAACCTCCACTCGTCCTGTACTGAGCATCTCTATGATACATAAACATAAGCATAAGCATTCAGTAACCAAGCACATCTGGAGAGAGGCTCAGCAAATGGTTGAGACTTTCTGCAGCGACCTTTCGCATGATCAGCCAGCAAGGGCGCTCCGCCCCGTGCTGCAAGGTGCGGCCCGTGTGGGGGCAGTCGACAAGGCCCTGCATACGAAGACGAGACCAGATCCGGACTCTGTCTTGCAGCACTGGTGTTTGCGAAGGAGAACACAAAGGATCGATGCGAATCAATTTCCAAAACCCAGCTCAATCGTACCGGGCACCACTTTGAAGCGTCGGGCCGTGCCCCGGCCGTGCTACTTCAAAAAGCACAACGTGTTCAAGTTAGTGACCGTCTTAGTAAGCGGTTCAGGGTTGCGTTCTTTCAATAAGCTTCGTGCTCAAAGAGGGTGGCAAAAATGAACCTATCGTTAGCAAATTGGAATGGAGGGTCTGAGCAAGAACGTGCAACAGAATCTCCCGGAAATCCGAGACAAACTGGCCTGAATTGATCGTATGAGCCGTGAATCGACGCAGTGCGACTTGCTTACTTGAATGAACCGAATGACGCCGGGTGACAGGTCCTGTGAAAAGAAGGTCTTGGGATGCGCCCCTCCCTGGGACCAGTCCACGAACGTCATGGTCTCGTTGGCTAGCCCCTCCGCGTGTTCGATCTAAGCAAAGACGCATGATGAAGGGCGTCAGTTCGAAGAGCAAGCCAAGCTCCAGGACACAGTCAAGAATCGCCCAGCGAATGGTTGCAGGACGGTTTTGAAATCTGACTGCATGGCACGAAGAACAACGAAGATGAGAGCAGAAGAGGCGTTCCGCTTGCTGGCCGATTGGCTGCTGTGGTTCAACATTGGTTCGCCCGCAAACTTTTTTATTATTCGCGTCTGCCCCTCAAGGTACGTTGGGAAACAGCAACAGTGGGCGCCAATAATTATAATCCAAACTCCATCTGCCTATGACGTCTGCTGCCAACAAGGGCGCTTTGTTGGGCAGGTACACTAGCCCGTTCCTTTCGGCCGTTGATGAGGATGGAATGGGAATCCACGAGCTTCTGACTGCGGCGACTCACATATAGCAGTGTTGGAAAGTAGTGCTCCGCAGGATAACACAAGGGGACGGCCTGCAAAGCGGATATGGAAAAATGAGCAACACGCCAGCGTTCATAACATACTTGGGCAGTCATCAGCACCACAAACAATCCAGCTTTGGTTATGCTGCAGTGTTCGGAGTATACAAGGCGGCCTGCAATCTGGCAGGTCTTCAGATTGAATCTGAGCATGTATGGTGAGATCGAGGGCACACCTAGATTGATAAAATTCATTATGTGAGACAGATAATCTTCGACGAATCTGGCGCGACGGAACCCGTCGAGCGCAACGACAAAAGCACGACTACGCAGCCGACATGTGACAATGGACCGCTGGTCTGACGGTTCTCAGAAGGACCACTTAAATTCCAGGTGCAAAAGTCGCCATGGCGCACTGGCCTGCGGATCCAAGAGCGATCGGATGGCATACCTGGCAGTAAGCAGCGTAGTTGCTGTAATATTTTATATCACCCACAATGAGGTTGGCATCGTGTCTGGTTGCTGTGAACCACTGCATCCGCACGTGACGCTTGTTAGTACCTTAACCACGCTGTCAGTCACTTTCATACACCGTCTCACTAAGATGATGGGATACCTACATTCGAAAGTTTGTTGGAAAGCGGGCAACGTCAAAGAAGTGGTGCGATGTCTGTTTGACACTTGTCACAAGAAGAAAGGACGGCTTGTTCGCTGGCAAAATAGCGGCTTGTGAACTGAAACAAGGCGTCCTGCAGTTGTGTTCGGGGCTACCTGTGCGCCTTTCCTCCACTGTTCAAGGGTGACCTCGGGAAGGAAGATCTGTGGGACATAGCGGCCCCGACCCGCCCACCAGTCCACTTCGTCAAAACTGCAACCGGACGACCAGGCTTCAGGTGTAAGCGGCAAGTAGGACAACGAATACAGATCGAGGCTTCATCTGAGGTAACAGAACGAATCTACGTCGAGCTTAAGATAAAGAAGACTTTCGGAGCGACCTTTGGATGCTGTGACGAGGATTGCTTCTGCGCTTGGGATCAAGCAAAGGTGTCCAACCATGCGGTAGCTAGGGCACAAACTTATATAGCTTGGACTCAGATTGGACGCACTGAGAATCAAAGATCCCTTAAATATGTATGTGGCGAACAAAGCAGTTCAAGGCAACTCACTACCATAAAGTACAAGAACTGACGGTAGCCAGAAGGCCCGAAATCGAGAGTTCATATGGGTCAGATTGCACCTGTTCAGGAATGTCAGCTCTTGACTCATCAGTTGAGAGTACGTGTAATCGAAGCTTCGGATGGGTATGCACCTGCACAAGGACGAGACACCTACATGATTAGCTCAGATGTGCTCGTCTTCTCTTCATCTAATGCCCTGAAACCCGCAGTAGTATAGCTGCTTTGATCGAGATCCGATCTGCGACGCGGAAATGTTGCATGGCCCCTACGCGCTTGTCTCTGGCTGCTCACCCTTTACCAAAGGAAGGCTCTTTATGGCAGTCGAATGAAAGTCAATGTGCAGGGACTCTACCACAAGCTTTTGAGAAGTCCCCTGAGGATCTGTGAGCAGAGTTGCAGTCGTAAGTTTGAATTGTGAACCTGGACTTTAGAGCTAGGCGAAACCACTGAATCGAAAATAGATTTGAAATGTATGCCAAAGATGGCGCGGTGAGTCCTATTAAAGTACAGGAAAAGAAAGGTACTTGCATTAGAGGCGGCCCTTTCCGATATGGTAAGAAAAACTGCTAGAACAGTGTTTATACAAAGAAGGCTGTCCTATGAGCTACCCAGGAAGGCAGTTTGGAAAATTAGAATGAGTAAGTGTGTCGCGTCTCTTTGTCTCTACTGAGTAAAGTCCACAACGAGTCGTTTCTTGTCCTCAAAAGGCATCCTCGTAGCAATTGGGCTAGCTGAGAAAGCTTACGATTCTGAGACCAGCATAAACCTCTGGTTCAGTGGATCGAGAAGCGCGCGGGCCAGAAGTCGCCTCTCTGCATCAAGCTCGGAAAGGGCAGCCCAACCGACCTGTGCCAACATTCAGCCTAGTCAACAAAACGAATGATTCGCAATATCCTGAGACACCATATGTCAAGGGCAGGTCCACCTTTCGCCTACTAAAGTCGCCAGCAAGCAGGCCGTTCATTCTGTTCCCTAATAGAGGCATGACACTGTGTAGAAGTGCATTGAAGCTTACCTCCTCGCTTGGAACCTGGCGACCAATGAACGGCTGTGCTTCTTGAAATTCATTTTGAGAGTACTCATATCCAGGCTTTGGGTGGATGTATATGGAGTAGAGCCCTTCGTGCCCCTGCAAGTCACCATGAAAGGATCAGGCATTACTGCCTCCATTTACCAACAGGATGGATTTACATTGATGCAAACGGCCGCCAGGTTGATAGACCAGAGTCAGCCTTAAGGTATACCGCCCTTCAAGGCAAGGTTGATGGTGCCACTTTATAGATTTCAATCAACTACATTCTGCACCACCACCATGACTATCATCAACACCACCACCACCATCATCATCGCAGAAAGGTTCCCTCAGGATGTTCATAAGAAGCGCAAGTCCAATGAGAATAAAACTGAAACTTGATTCCCTCTATCCGGAAATCTTTTGCCTCATACCTGTGCCCACACTGAAATCCCTTACGAACCCCACCCGTCCAAGGCAGGTTTTCCAAGTGAAACATGAGCTTATCATAAGTATTTCAGGGACCAACTCGCAGAATGTTCAGGGATTGCACACATCGTTGTTGAGGCAGCAATCAAAGCTCAGGGGCGAATGGTTTTTTTGCTTGTGGTTCGATGCTGACAAACATCTGGATGCGGGGTAAGAAGATCACAATCTGAGCAAGCTGCTCTTACTTCAAGAAACCGAGCCCAAAGAGGAGCCATAGGCAGAGGGCCTCGCGTCAGAAACAGGAGCGCCAACTTTCCCTTGTCCACTGTGCAGGTGGCTGCGCAATTAGAGACTCGCGACGCCTCCCTGAAGAGGGCCGCTTCGTCCACCAAAACTTCCTTTGCAATGCAGGAGCAGGAGGATCCTGACTTGCTATCGTTGGACGCGAACAACAGCGATGAGAAGTCTACAAAGTCACCAGAAAATATCGGGGGAATAGCGGGGCCGGTCTGATGATATGCAAGAAGGCTGAGGGAGGCGATGAGTACGAAAACGCCTACAGGGAGACGCCACGAGGAGACGCAGTTTGGAGGTTTGACGATCTTCTGCCAGAATTGCATACTCGCCAACTTGTGCCTTGCTTCTGCAGGCTTTACCTTTCAAGTTTCTGCTTGCATGCTCAAAGCCTCAGTCAGGCTGAG